>PVKU01014152.1:0-24638 GCA_004027475.1 Anoura caudifer
TCACTGAGACTGTTCCACTGAACTAACAAAATTTCTATCATTTCATAAGGTGCGATACAATATAACAAATGACTGTTCTCACAGAGTGTTGTTTAATGAACTAATATAATTTTGGAAAAGAATGATCTACTAGTTTTCGCCAAAATCTTGTCATTGGTTCTCTCTTGTTTACCATTTGTATGAACAATTTTCTGGGCAAATAAAAGAAACAGTTATCAAGTTTTCAAATCTAAATAATAGTGAGATTATTTCATCTCTTCCTTGGGGGGTAACTTGTAAAATCTATCAAAACATTTTGCAATTTTCCTACTCTTTATCTCACTGTTCCATTTCCTCAGAAAATTGTGGTGGATGGTTGCAAAAATTTAGCTACATGTATGTTAAATTCAGCAAAAGATTTGGAAAAATCTAAATATCAATCAATAGAAGACAAATAAAATAAAACATCATACATTTCATTCATCACCATGGTATTTCCAGGGGCTCCATGTGCTATATAATTTGTGGTTATTTAAAAATATATTAAATAAAAGTTGAAGGAAGTGAACAGAAACAAAAATAACAAAATAAGCTATAAAGAGGAAAGAAAAAAGAGAAAAGAGAGGCAGGATGGAGTGAACATGAGAATAAGAGAAATGCTAAATAGGTAAAACTAATTACATATATCTTGAAAACCATGAATTGTCATAAAACCTAAAGCACTTCTATTGCTACATTCACCTTACTAATAAACTGAAACTAGCCATATAGCTATAACTATGTACGTTAGCCTACTTCACTCAAGCGTGCGGGCAAACTCACGAGCTAGAAAAATCAACATCCCTGAGGAGTCAATTGCAACACTGTCAATCACAGACAAACATTGCCTCCAAATTCCTCCCTCAGTCAGCAAAGTAACTGCTCTCCCCTGCATGCCGCCATCTAGTAAGTAACTAGCAGAAATTCTTTCCAAATGATAGTAAAATTAAGAGTAAAAAACTAGTGTCCATACAGTGCCTTAGGTTGCTGCCATTGGCTCAAATAGTCCCAGTTTCCAAACACATTTATTCATTCTTTTGTTTATTCATTCAAAAAACACATACTATGCTTCTAACTAGGTGCCGAGTACTGTGCTACATGAGTCCTTCTCCAGCAACTTCTAGTATAGTCCATTCATTTTTCCTGAAAACTGTTCTTCACATTGCCCTTCAGACAATCATCTTCAACACCACATCTTATGGGAAGCAACCAAGGAAACTTACCATCTAACTTACAAAGCCAACAGTACCAGTGCTGGGGCCTGGTCTACGACCCCCAGGGCTGGGAGAATGGCTTGGTAGAGGAGGATATACCAGCCCAAGGCTCAGGGAGTAACTCATCAGAAGCCCTCCATCCAGAAGGTTCTACTCATTCACACCAACAGACGTACATATATCTACTGTTTATGTCCATTTGCAAAATTCTTCTAAAAGCCAATTTGATGAGAGAACTTGGCCCTTCAAAAAGCCTAGTCATTATATTTACAAGGTGCTGTAGAAATGTAAATACACAAAATCTGGAGAATACACTTGACATCTCCTTCTCCTGTAACCACCTGATGTTTATATTTTTATTTTATTTAAGTTATGGGGGTGATGTACCTGTTTTCTCCCAGTGACATATAAACAGTCATATACAGAAAATCTGGGGAATTCAGGACTCCTGCTTAATGAAAAGAGCTAGATGATGTTTAAAAAGAAAATGACAACAGCAACAAAAACTTCCACTGTAAAACTTTTGCTTCTAGTAATGGTGCAGAAATATGACAGCATCTATATTACTATATTCCTGTTTGTGAGGGTTGTATGAAAAACTTTCAATTTAGGAAAAGTAAGCTAGAACTATGGTTGGTCTAGTTCTTACAGAATGAGGAAACAAAGAATCAGAATCCCTAGCAAATCTGGAATTACCTGAAAGGACACAGTACTTCTCTTAGAGAATGGTGTCCTGAGTGAGACATGATGAGTGCTTCCTTTTCCAAGAAAAAATCAGAGTTCAAGCCATGGAGATGCACACAAGCAGAGGAGGCCAAGCCCATCACCCTTTGGTCTAAGCCCTGCAGGTGTCTTGATCTCTCTGCCTACGTGGGGGTCTCAACAACAGTCTACTGTTGGGCTGTTCAAGGTATCAGGGTTGGCCTGTTACACAGCAATGGTTAAGATTGGGCCAATCAACAAAGAGCAGATACACCATAGATTACCTGGGTCTCTAGCAGACACAATATTAGGAGTAGCTTGCCTTCAGAGGGCTGGCAAAGACTTTCATTCATTCAACAAATATTTATTTAGCATCTTCTATATGCCTGACTGTCCTTTCTAACAGCTACACAGCAGTGACAAAAGTTCTTTTCCTTCATGAAACTTACATTCTAGTGGGGAATATTAGGGAGGGGGGAAAAGAAGGAACTACCAATAGCTGCTGACACAGGGTCCCAAGGTAGCCTTTCAAAAATGTGCTCGTCAGTCCAACAGATTACATCCTACCACCTGCAGTTTCCAATGGAAGATACAAACAGAGTTTTTGAGGCATATGCCCATTTCCCAGCAGCATCCCCAAATTTAAGTTATCACTTGGGAGTGCTCCAGTGGAACACCCTTATTAATTCTGGGCTTGCTGAGTGGTTTGTCTGCATAGTCCCATTACCCTAGTTCCCATGAGTAGAGGTGAACATAGTGGAAACAGCAACTTCAGAGACACACCTGCCAGGGCATTGGGAAATTGGGTGACTTTGAGTAACCCTTTCAAAGTCACCCAGTTTCCCAATGTCCTGGAAGGTGTGGCTCTGAAGTTCATGCCATTTCCACTATGTTGTTGTTGTTGGTTGTTGTTGTTGTTGTTATGGTTTGTTAGTTCTTCCTCAAAAACCTGCCAAATTACTTGCCAAACAACTCCAGGAGTGAGAGGGAGCTGCAGAAACCACCCTGCAGGGTCCATTGGGAGCCACAGGAATAGGTGCACCCAGGTATACCCACAGGAAGATCTGTTCTACATAGTTTTTAGTGACCTGCTTGAGATTGCAAAATATTGCAAGATCCTTTGCAAATGACTGAGAAGTAAACCTTGGAAATTTAATTGTAAGCCTTTCTCTATGGCCACTGAATTTGTAAGAAATATTGAATGTCTCCTCAGAGTAGAGGAAGATTTTTGGCAGGCATGGCTGGCTTAATCTGTAAGTTACCAAAACCATCCCAGTTGTTACCTAGTGAATCCCCTGGTGATTGGCTGATAACCAGGGAATGGCATAGACAGACAGCAGCCCATACTACACAGCTCATCTGGTGTGGGATGAGATGGGGTAAGGTGTAAATGAATGTGAGCAAAAAGACAAGAAAGGTAAACTCTAGCCAAAACTTTGGTAATTGAGAGCATCATGGACCCAAAATACCTTGTCACTATACTCTAATACCAAAAGACACTTACATGATTGTTGGACAACATAGAGGAGAGACATTTACCTTTCTAAATACACTCAAAATGCAAGCAGTAAATGCTTATATGTAAAGGATAAAATAGTAAAAGGAAAAAAAGAGGCAAGGAGGCCACAAAAAGGCAAGCAGTTGGGACCCACGTAGATCAAAGTTGCAAAGGTGTTCTCAGTGAAATGCTTGGGAGGAAGCCCAGGCTTCCAGACACAGGAAGAACCACCAGATTCTCACACCTGGTAAGGCTACTTCAGTGATGCTGAGCTGAAAGAAGAGAAGCCATCTTGGATTTTATACAAAAATGTGCAAATTGCCTGAATTGTGGCAAAACCATCACTTTGCCTTTATAGAACATATAGATGAAAGTGTGGTAGAAAAATCTCAAATTCTGTCCACAGAAGTGAAAGATCTGAGAATGAAGAAAGCTCTGCATTCCCTGAGACAAAGCCTAGAGGCTCTATGAGACACATGTACTTAAGTTTTTTACTACCATGTTATGGCAGATGGGCAAAACAGATTGATTATTAGTTTTCCTTTGATAAGAGGAAACCCAGAAAATAATGATGTCTGGAGTAAGTACAAGTCAAAAAAGCAGCCTGATTTTCCCCTGTCCCTCTGGGCTGATGGAGCCCATGGCAGCCATGAGAGTCTAAGTAGAGGACAGACTATGATTTGTGGGAGCTGGCAGTAGCTGATAGGATGGTATTAAGGATTCTGAAAATATTTCTATCACTAACTTTTAATGAACTTGCATAGTCAGACTTGAGAGAGCTTTTGGAATCTCTACGGGTGTTTTTTGATGCATGTACAGCTATTTCTATATCTAAAAATCATTTAAAGAAGCTCACAGTGAGATATGTGATTCATAAAATATTATTTAAATTATATTTAAATAAACAAGCGTGGAAACATGAAATGGGCTAAAAAAACATATACACCTGCTAGCTGAGTAAGATGTACACATGTGCTAGCTGAGCTATATAATCTAGAGGTTAAAAGCTCTCAAAGAGAGATAGAATCCTGTTTTAATGTGTCCTAACCTGGCAGGGATGATGGGACATGGAAAACTGATATTAATAGTAGCCTCTTCATATTCTAAGTGCACAATCATGATGAAGCTAAACATGTAGCTGCTATCCTATCACATGGACCAGGTACACAGGTCTAGCAGAAAATAAGAAAAAAATAAAGAAGAAATCAATTTCAATTCTGTTACCCTGCCTCAGTACCGCTCTATAAAACCCACTCCTTGGACCAACTTAAATACAGCATGCTAGGCAGTAAAAGGAAAGCTTAAAGAAGTAATTAATATTGGTACTTATCAGAGGAGTCAAACATCTTCACGTAGCTTCAGTACTCTGTATCATTCAGGAATGGTTCATCAATTGTTCATCAACAGAAATCACTCTACAAAGGGAGTATATTAAAGAATTATCATAAGAATGATGTGTGTAGGTGGCTATGGAAGCAATTTGCCCACTGTGATCAAAGCTAGTTGGGAACTGTTGAATTGGTAAATCTTGGAGGCAATGTGGCAAACATAAAAAGATGTCCCCTTAAACCTGAAATAGGCAATATTACTTTAAATGTTAAAGAAAAACATACTTAAGTTATTAAGCTTAATTTGCTTTATCCTAGAGTATAATTCAGGCTCAGAGATATGGAAAAGATGGGAAGAGATGAGATAGTGAGTAGTGAGGAAATACAAATTCTTGGGGTGGTTTAATGTAGAATGACTTTTGTGCACATTGCCCAATGGATCTGAGTTAAAAATACAAATTAAATGCAGTCACAAAGTGACTGGCAAGAGATCTGCAAATAAGCACTTTAATAACCATGCCAGACCCTCTTTCAGCCTGTCTGTTCAGCCAGACTTCCATCCTCTTAACTCCTCCACAAAGTGTTACCAAATGGAGAACACAGACAGAACACATCTCTCCTAACAGACCCCAATCTGAGGTTCCTTAGCCCATGGCAGCTCCACTCTCTCTGACTCAGAGTCTGGAAGCCAGAATCAACTTGGACTCCGCACTCTGGATCCTTTCTCCCCCTCCTCCTCGTATCTGATCAGCAGTAACATCCTGTGATTCAGACCCAGCTATGTTTCTTGCATGAATCTCCTACGTCCTCTCATAAGCCTTCCCCTGATTCCCATAATGCCCATCTGAGTGTCCCTGGCATTTATTCCACCCTACACACAACTCAGATTACTTTTTGACCATGGCAATCTAGAACCCTAGCTTTTTATAGAAATGAGTGAATTTCCTTTCCATCCTTCTTACAGCAGAAAGTGGAGCAGCTATTCATAAACTTAAAAATTTTAAAACTTTGAGTTGCTCCATGTGACTCTGAAAGAACTCCAGATAATGCACCTCTATTAACACCCTACTCTTGACCTTCAGTGGTTCAGTGTTTTTCATGTCCCTGCATCTCTTTGGATAACCTTATGAAAACCCCAACAAAGAGCCAACACAAGATGAGTAATTGTGTGGTGACTCAGACAAGAACAAGTGTCTCTGAATGAAACAAAACAGTGTTGTGCTGTAACCACAGGAAATAGGAAGTGGGAATCACCTTGAGAGCCAAAAGGAAGTCTTGAAGCAGCACATCTGCCAACATCGAAAAATTGTTCTCACATGGCAACTGAATGAAACCAGTGGTTGTCCTCTGAGTAAAGACCCCACTGTCTAAAATGTGCTGTCTTCTCTCATCCCTTAAATAAATTTTTCTTTTGAGAAATACTATTTAAATATCCCTTTGGGGCTTGAACTTTCCCAAGCTTCTGTTTTGCTGTGTGAGAGGACTAACAACCCACTGAAGGAGGGTCTATCAATTCACATTTTCAGCTCTTGGTATGTAGTTGGAACACATACCACTGGCTTCCAACCCAAGATCCATCCTCTTTTTACTTATTAACAGGGTCCACATCTTAGAGGGCATACTGATATTTCCAGGTAAAACATATTTCCTAGTGTTCCTTACAGATAAGAGTAGCCACATGACATAGTTCTGGTCAATAAAATATAAGCTGAAGTTATTGGGTAGTCTTCTAGAAAAATATTTAAAAGGCCCAGCTGACATACACCTTTTTGCTCTTCACCTAGCAGGAGTGTGGATGAGTTGAAAAGACAGCTGTAGCCGTCATTCTTGCAACCATGAAAGAAAGACTTCAGCCTCAACAGCCTCAAGCTGTTGGACAAGCACCAGCAACCATCTACCTCTGGGTTTCTTGCTACATGAGAAAAATCAATCACTATGTAGTTAATTGCTAACATTCACATTCACTATTACATGCAACTGGTCAAAAAACTGATAGCTTAAATGGGAAATAACAGAAGTAATTAGTATGCTGTCCATGATTGATCATGTCTCTCCTTTTCTGTTCCACGTGTTGTATGTGTTGTGTACATACATGCTCAGTATACTAGATTAACCCTCAGGTGCTGTGATGGACTAACTGTCTGTGTCCCCTGAAGCATTTTGTGATGTCCAGAATGGGATCTTGGACCAAAAAAGACATAGAAAAAATTAAGGAAATTTGAATAAACTATGCATTTTAATAATATAATATATAACATTATAATACTATGTTAATATTGTAACAAATGTGGAAACTATCTGTACTATCTTACAATTTTTTCAAATCTAAAACAGTTCTAGAAAATAAAGTCTACTTTTAAAAATTCTACATATGGCAAAAAAACAACTTATGTTTCAAATCCCTGCCTGAGAATGTTTGTTGATTTTAGAGAGAGGGGAAGAGAAAGAGGAGGGGAGAGAGAGAGACAGAGAGAGAAATATCTATTGATTGCCTTCTATATGTGCCCCTACCAGGGATCGAACCCACAACCTAGGTATATCCTCTGACTGGGGATAGAACCTGAAATATTTTGTGTATGGGATGACACTCCAACCAGCTGAGCCACCCAGCCAGGGCAACAACTCTATTTTTAAGAGAAAGAAAACAATTACTTTTGTCACCAAGTTTATGAATAAGAGCTACCAAACATGCTAACAGTGACTGTGTTTGGGTGGTAGAACCTAGGTGATTGTTTTCCTATGTATTTTTTGTATATTTTTTCAAATTATCTGCATAAACACATACTACTTTTATAATGTAAAAATATAAGCTTAGAGACATTAAATAATGTAACTAAAGCTACAGAGTTAGAAGTTAGTGGGATAGAGTTGGATAAGAACTCAATAGTCATGAGTTCTTTCCATTATCTTGGGCAATTTATGCAACTCTGAATCTTAGCTTCCTTTACTATAAAATGAGAATATTATTACTATCTATTTGTATAGATAGTGACTGCAATGAATAAATGTAATATTTATCAATACTTAGAGCAACACTCTAAAAGTAAATAAAATGCTCAATAAAAGCTGCTGCTGTAATTGATCATGGTGCTGATGGTGGTGCCCTGAGCTGCCCACAAACCCACTGTATCTAGTAATGGAAATGGTACTCTGGTAGGTGGTCTGTGGTGGACATATTTTATGCTTTGCAATAAGTGGAAATCAGCTTTACCCATAAGTACATTTCTCTCCCAAAAGCAATAATGCACATGTGTGGGGTACCTGTTTTTTAGTAAAACCATAAGGACAAACCAAGGAGTAAAAAAACAACAGGTGGCACTAAACAGAAACTAAGTGGCCTATGATGAGAAGTTATTTATTTACAAAAGGGTGTGAAGAAAATAATTGTACCCTAATAAAACTAATAATAAAATTATTTGGTTTTCACATTAGAAATTTTAAGCAGGGGTTAAAAGCTTGAATTTTTGGAATCAGACCTGGAGTCAGCACAGCTTCAACACAGTAACATTCTGTGAGCTCCAGCAAGTCCTAACTCTCTGAAAACAGTAACACTGAAGTTTTGGGAGTGTTAGCTGAACACGTATGCAAAGGGCTTAATGTGCACAAGGAATCCAATAAGTGGCACTAGTATCCTGCATTAGATTTTGAATAACTTGCTAAATTCATAATACATTACAGAGTTCCCCAACGCCAGCTTCTACCTGCTGTTTCAACTTTCACTCATTGGTAAAAATCCTTGATTCTTTGGTTGAGTTTTCCAAGAGTGACTTCATTAAAATGACCTAGCAAATGTAATTTCATTCAAGGATAGATTCTCAACAACAAAACTACTCATAACACATGAAATACACATTGAGACTCTGGGATCTACAGCAACTTTATTCAAGGAGTGTTCAAAAGTAATATTACATCTGAGCTAAAAGTACTGATTAGAAAATTGAATTATGGCCTTGTGTTTAAGGTGTAATGATTTTTAATCTCATAGAGCACAAAGCACACAGAATGGACCAATGTATTATAAATCACAGCCTTTCCACTGTGTGCCAAAGCAGAGTGGCTGTCGCCAAAGCACAGAGCTCCTGATTGGCAGAAAAAACTGCAAGCTGCTCCCTTTCCTAGGGCTCCAAGAGAGATGAAGATCTTTTTATTCAGCATGTTCTCACACTTCCAATTATGACATAGAATTGATTGTGTAAGAGCATCCCTAACATTGAAGTCAGTCAAACTTCGTTTTTACTTCTAAACGGTGTTTGTTTCTTTTTTTTTAATTACTTTATTGTTGTTCAATTACAGTTGTCTGCATTTTCCCCCCACCACTTCCCACCCACACCAGCCAAGCCCACCTCCCTCCCTTGCTTCCACACTCCCCCTTGTTTTTGCTCATGTGTCCTTTATAGTAGTTCCTGAAAACCATTTCCCCCTGCCACAGGATTCTTGGGAGAGAGCCAGGTCAACATCTCCCTTCCCTGCCAAACTAGGGTATTTGTTTCTTCATCCCAACCTAGTAAAACACATGCTCGCTTTGAGTTTTACCAACTGAATGCAGATCATGCACTTCCTCCTTCAAGAGTAGATTTAACAAAAAGGAAATGAACTGATTGTTTAGAATATCTTCAGGTTAAACTTTTGAATATCTTAATTTGGAAGGTTATTTTGGTATTGGATTATTTTGTAATCATTTATTAAATAATGGTTAAATCTCTAGGCTTGGAAAGGCAAAATTGAATCTTTAAGTCTCTTTGGATATCTTCTCTGCAGGTAACTTGAATTAAGATATTAAACTGAAGTTGATGTGTGGAAATGAGACCTAGCACATCTATGTAAGAAAGAAATGGCTATGTTTAGCATAATTTTGAAATACATTTTAATGCTGTTCTCTGTATTGACTCACAGAAGCATAGGGAAAATATTTTATTCATTGGATCTATATTTGGTCTGGTTTTTACAGTAAGATGTAAAGGATTAAAATAATATACACACTTTTCTTTTGAAACCGATAACAGAGTTGTCACTTCCAAACAAAATAAACAAACAGGAATGTCAATTACCTTAATAGAAGGAAGGATATTGACAGATGCATCATAAATAACACTAATCCATTGGACTCGTTTCTATAAACTGAATTGATTCACCAGGCTACGTAATTTTTGGTGCCCAGTCAGAACGAAGATGAGGGACAAGCCCCTTTGTTCAAAAAGTACTAAGAATTTCACAGTGATGGCAATAGAACATTAAACCAAACACAGGGCCTTACTGAGCACATGGTCTTATGCAGCTGAACAGTTCGCACACCCATGAAGCCAGCCCTGGGTTGCATCTATTTGGTCAAAATTATCTGCATTATGATACTATCTAGATAATGTGTTTGTGTGCTTACTACATAGGAAAAAGCTAAGGTAGCATGCTATATCTTTGAAAGACCTTAACCAGAGGACATGGATATTATGTCAAGTCCAATATCAAATAGCCCAGACGCAGCAAAGTTGATAGAGAGATATAAAGGTCAGATGCCACCATACCCCATGATCTCTTTCTATATGCATTTGTATTTGCCAAGAAGTCTCGTATGCCTCTTTGCCAAGTTCTTCTACATCCACACCATGCATTTGCAAACAGATGAAAATGTGCCTTCACACAGTATCTATATTTAAATAATCTTATAAGGCCAAAGCCACAAGAAATTCCATACATTGATAATATTGATCACTCTTTCTTAACTGAAAGACTACCCAATCTTCTAGGATTTGAACACAAAGAGGAAAAGTTCTCTGGTTTTTATTTCTTGTTGTTTTTTTTTTTATTTTTATGGTTAATAAAACAGTAAGGAATTGTATAGCAATGAGGTAATCCTAGTGAATGTATTAGCAAGTGCTCTGGCTAGGAGAGTTACTACTGGATAGAAATTTCATACATAAATAAATATATAGTGTTGAATTAAAAAGAGATGAACAGAAGATACAGGGTAGGCTAAGAGTGTTTCTAAGTGTAAAATCAATGAGAAGGCTGAAGAGACCACTGGGCATCCATAATTTGGGTACATGGCTTGATAAAGCTTTGTGTAAATCAGAGGAGTGTTTTTGCCAGAACCCTATGAGAAATTTCAGGATCAAGAACAGAGTCTTCAAGTAAAAATGGTTCTTCAGTGTTTAAAAAATGATTAAATATTTTATGAGACATAAGAAGAGAGAAATGCAAACCAAGATTGTACTGAGATACCGTATCTAACCTCTCAGATTGGCATAAATCCATGAGTCTGACAGCACATTCTGCTGGTGGGGCAGCGGGGAAAGAGGCACTTGCACACATTCCTAGGCAGGGGCAGGTAGTACAATGCGTATGGAGGGCAATTTAACATTAGCTATGTAATCTACAAAATTACTAAAGGTATATTCCCTTTGACCTAGCAACCTCACTTTTAGGAATTTATTATCAGATAGATTTGCATGCATTAGAAATGAAGTAAGCACAAGGTTGTTTATTATGATATATTATAATAACAAAAGATAAGAAACAACCCATAGAGCCATCATTAGGAGTCTAGTTAAATAAATTATACTATATCAATAAAATGTAATTCTAACCATCTGTGCAAAGCAATAAAGGAATATTCTACCTATAGAAAAGATACAGGGTTTTTTTAGGTATAGAGAGTGTATATGATGTGCTGTAATTATATGAATAAGAAGAGGGGACAAGATATGTGTATTTGACTTTGTTTGCAGGAAGGATTTCTGGAAGCAGGCCATCACCCCCTCCCAAAAAAAAAAACTAATAAAAATAGTTATCTATGGGAAAGTGTGGGGTGGGAACTGGACAAATAAAAGGTAAGCATTTCCTTTCCCATTATATATCTAGGTAGGATTTGAATTTTAAGGCATATAAATATGTTGCCCATTTTAAAAATTAGAAATTTTAATAAATCAATGCATGACCAAAGTAAGAGAAAGATTAAAATGTAATAAAATAATAAGATCTAACCTCCTGGTGCACAGAGAAAACTGAAGCCAAGAGAAATAAAATAACAACCAAAATCCAAAGCTTGTGGCATAGCCTACACTGGGACCATGGCAAATTGAACAACTCTGCTGAAATGGGACACAGTGACGCTTTTATGTCCAAGTCATCAAAGTCAGCAGGGTGGTCAGGGACACCAAAGTCTGTAAATTTGATATTCCTTAGCTGTCAATATTTTTCACTTTGGAAGCTCTTAACATTAGAGTGAATTTTATATCTTTATGAAGAGTGTTTGACTTCTAATTGAAATTGCCAAGATATATGTTACCAATGTTTTCAATAAGAAATAAAATAGCTAAGGATATGAAATATATCAGACAAAATATCTTATAGATGAATAAGAAAACAAAGGAAGAAGCTGAATCCTGGGTAACCAGGGTACCAAAACTGTTTTAGAAGAAATACAGGCCCTGTGTCAAGACCTGCAGAAGGCTCCCCATCATCACCCATGCTGCTGGGATAAGGTTGAAAAGGGCCCATAACATCAGGGCTTGGCCTTGGTGGTGGCTTTCACAGACAGTCCACACTTGGCACTCTCCTCTCTTCCCTCCTTTCCCCACCTGTATTCATCTCCTGATATCATTCATGCAAGTGCCTCTCTATTCTGATGAATCACCTGAACAACGCAGAGGTGATGTCTTCATTCTCACGTGTCCACTGTGCCCTGTGTAAGGCACAGTCCCTTGAACATACCAGGCTCCCAGATTCCCAGAATATTAGAAGCAGCGGCATTTTAGAAACTATCTATTACAATTTTTAAAAACATGTTTAAGAGCAAAAAATCCTTTCAAATAAGAAACAGATTTTTAAAAAGAGATGCTTTGGTGAAGAGGGAGCCAGGGAGGAGAGAACACACGAAGGATGACACAATATTCTCCCCTCCTCTTGCTGCATCGCAGGATCACGGTTCAGAGACTACTGATGCAATGCAAACTTTTCATTTCCTAAATGGAGACATTCCTTATATGTTGTTGTTTCTTTTTCACAGAATCAACATATCCAAGCAGGGCTGGTGAGCTGCAATATACAGGGTCACCATAATCCCCTGACCTATGAGAATATCGGTTCTACCTACCTGAACAGGGTGAAGTGCAGGGAGAACAGAATGGCGTAGACTCTACAAACACTTATCCTTTTCCTTCCTAGTGTACATATTTGAAGGAGATCCCAGTTAAGGACAGGAAACAATATCCATTCTGTCTGGTTCTGCTCAGTTTATATCCTTCCTGGAATAAGTTAGGCAGCTGCCCCTCTCAGGAGAAATGGTCTGGGGCAGAGAGAGCAGTGAGACAGTGGGCACCTAGCCTAGCTTATCAATGACCATTCATGGGCATCTCCTTATTTGCCAGATTCATGACAAAGTAGTTAGGAAAGGTCTGATGGGCTGTTCTAAAAGGCTGGAATCCATAGACAACATGGAATAGTAATCCTTTAGTAGATTGTGTATTACTGATGCATCTGGCAATATTTGGAAGGGTGGAACAGACTGATAGTAAGTAAATAAGATCATTTCAAAGAAGACAGGCGCTCTGAAGAAAATGAAATAGAAGGATAGCAATTTAGACCAGATGGGAGTAGTTACATGTCAATAACAAATAACTCCCCACAAATCACAGTGTACTACAACAACAAAGTTGTAGTTTTTATCTTACACGTGCCCCTATATACCATATATCAATAGGGCTCTGTTCCCTGTTGTTCTCACACATGGATAACCCAGAGGCTGATGAGACTGCACCATCACATCACTTTCATCTATGTCGTATAGACTAAAACTTGGCCCACACTTCTGCCCAACTGCAAGAGTTTGAGGAAAGTATTATCTTCCCATATGTCCCAAAAGAAGGAGATGGCACAGGGGGAGGAGTACATAGGGAACACAAGGGCTGATTAAGGTGGTCTAGCAAAGGCTTTATAAGGAGGTAATGTTTGAGCTGTGACCTGAATAATAAGAATGAACCTACAAAGTGAAAAGCGGTAGGAAAGGCATATCAAACAGAGGCAATGGCAAGGGCAAAAGGTCCTTAAGCCAAAGCAATTGTACACTGGATGAAGGGCAGCGTGGTGAGAGTACAATGAGGGAGGGAAATAATGGCAGGTGATGTGGCCACTGAAGCCAAATGGTGAAAAACCTCGAGGACCACAATCAAGGATCTAGATTTCATCCAAAATGTGCCCCAAACTCAAGCTGACAATTGCTTCATCTTTTTAACCAAAGCAAAAGAACCATCTCTATGTTATTCAAAAAATAAAAATTCACATTTTGCTTTTCAGAGTTTTCTGTTTCTCAGACTAAATTGAGCCTTTACCTTTTTCATAGTCACCTCAGGTTCACCTTTTTCTAAGCACTTGAAATACCACAGAACATCGTGACAGGCTTTACAGTGTTTCCTGGAAATTTTTACCTCAGTTCTGCATTTTCTCAAGGCTCACTTCAGGGCCTTGATCAGTACCCAGATCTGTGCTCTTAGCTGCTGACAGAACACACATTCTCTGAAAGGGCCAGAAACAAGGAAGTTAGCATTCTGAGAAAAAAAAAAAAAGAACAAATTTTATTTTCTTATCAGAGAAACATCTTTTCTCTATTAGAGCCTAGTATTTTTAGAATGGAATCAAATATAGAAAGCTTTTTACTCCCTAAAGAAAATATCTAGATTGATTGATGTTCTGGAGTTTCCAGAGTAGCTGGAGTTTCCAGAGGAGGAGATCTTGAGACCTTTATCGTCCACACCATTTCTGTTTAATTAAAACCTCTTCAAGTCCAAAACATTGTTCCCTACTCTCAAAAGACAAATACCATATGATCTCACCTTTAAGTGGAACCTAATCAACAAAACAAACAAGGGAGGATAATATAAGCAGAGACATTGAAATTAAAAACAATCTGACAGTAACCAGAGGGGAGGTGGGAGGAGAAAATGGGGGGAAGGGAAGAAGGGTTTTCAGGAACATCTATAAAGGACACATGGGCAAACCAAGGTGGAGTGGAATCAGGGGAAAGAGGCAGGGATGGCTGGGGTGGGTGGGGTGAGGTGTGGTGGGGGGGAAATTCAGGCAACTGTACTTGAACAACAATAAAGTAATTTTTTAAAAAAGAATAAACATAATAAAACTAGGCAAATTCCTCTGAGCCTCAGGTTTCTTTCTTATCCATAAAATAGGCATGATCAGTAAATAGAACAAAACCAAACATTGATATGATAGAGCTGCTGCCAAGTGGGCTCCACTCCCCCCACTTCTGGCCAGTTGGCTGCCTCATGAAGAAAGCAGGCATTTTCTCAAAGGTCCACTAGAGAAGCATCCTCAGCCCTATGGCCTTCACAACAGGAGGTTTTATGGACTATTTTGTGAAGGTCACTAACATGAATAACTACTGTGTGAAATTTGCCTGAGCAGCTCACATGGGAAGAATAGACTGCTAAATAGTAACATATTTTTTTAAACCCTTACCAGAGGATATGTTTTTTGATTTTAGAGAGAGAAGAAGGGGAGGAGAGATTGAGAGAGACAGAGAGATATCAAAGTGAAAAAGAAACTTTGATCAGATTCTTCCCATACATGCCTTGACCAGGGATTGAACTTATATTTTGATGTATAGGACAATGCTCCAACCAACTTGGCCACCCAGCCAAAGTTAAATAGCAATGTTTTTGTTTAGGGAACTCTGCTAGGGCATCCCTAATATCTGTCCTATCGTAGAGTATAATAACTAAACATGCAAACTTTGGAGTCAGGTTATCTCATATCCAATCACAGCTCAACCCCTTACTGGCTGTTATTCAACCTCTCTGTGCTTCATTTTCTGTTGTTTAAAAATGGGGCTTGTTTCATTGGGTTATCATAAGGATTATGACATATTTCACATAAATCTGTCAGCATAGTACATGATCCATGATAAATCTCAATCAACATTAACTTTCATCATCGTCATCCTCATTATCATCACCAGCAACCTAGAATAGTGAAGAGTCACTATTTAAATCCTCTCACATGATTTGGGCATGTCAGTTATTCATTTTCCAACTATCAGGCTTAAACATTTATGAATTATTTCAAACAGTAGATTCCAGCTAGAGAAGCAATCCTGGAACTTCCTTCAGCCTCACTTCACTATGAGGAATTTCTTCCTTAGTTACACTTTTTAAATTTTTGCCCTCTCCTTTTGTTTATCCATTTGTTTGTGTTTTCCTTTCCTAAGTTAAGGTGAAGAATCTCTTTCGTGTCACACCCCTTTGTAACTGAAGTTTGCTTTTTGACAACTCCAGGCCTTCTTATTTGAGAATCCCAGCACTGTGTAATGCATGGAAACTGAAGTCAGGTTCTAGTTTCAAGATAATTCTATCTGATGTGATTATGAAAACTAAATACTATATTGTGAAATTATGTGTAAACAGTAGGGTTCTATTCAAGTGTTAGCCATTCTTATAGTTATTTCCTTATAATTCTCAAACATTATAAAACTTTGTCACTCAAACTATAAAAGCAACTGGGATAACTAGTCTGACTAGTTTTAAGTGAGGCCAGCTGTGGGTTGCACTCTGTTCTACATCCAACTCCATTAGAACTGCCTCTGGAACAAGTCATAGAAACCAGAGAATAGGCAATAAACTCTAGATGACAGTTAAAGAGCAGAGGTGCATAATTTGCTTCCAATACTCTTCCCAGTTGCACTAAATTCATATACCCATTAAAATGCTTAAGCCCACAATAGGCAGATGCCAGTATGGTTCCTCTGATTCAGTAGATGATAATCTAGTGATCAGTAACTTGTTCAGCTAAAAGCTGTTCTAAAGACCAACCATTTGGTCCAAAAAACAAACCTGCTTTTACCTGAATTGCTCATATAAGCATTTTTACCAGGAAATAATATGTTTCTATGTGAAACCCCAAAATACTAGGAATTCTTCCATTTTTCCACCTGTTACAGTGTTAGGCACCCAATGTATGGCATAAAGAAAAAGAGGAGAGGTTATCTGAGCCTGTCTTACTGCTCTCTTTTTTTCTTCTCCTATTGCAAACACCTTACTTTAGGCTCTTGTCATATCAAGACTGGGTTATCAGAAAAATCTCCTAACCAGATTCCATTCCTTTATGTAAGATGCTGAGCACATAGCACACACATGTATTAATTCCTTCCCTGGCACTAATTCCTTCCCTTGCACAGCTCTATCCAACTTTCCCATTTATTCACTCAATATACCAAAAGTAGACTCTGTGTGTCTATATGTGTGTATATATGCACACATACATATATTAAATATACACTAGATAAATAAACATTTAGAATCTAAACACCAAAATTCTAGAAAAACAAAAAAAAGTATATCAACTCTTTGGGAAAATAATGTTTGATGCCTCAATTAATTTGAAGAAGCTATATTAAAAAACAGGATTATTAGAACTTGATATTTATGATATTTATAATAAAAACAACCTAGAACTAGACACCAATATTTTCAACAAATATTATTCACAGAGGATTCCCATCTATAGTATATTTTAAAAATCACATAAAATGGTCAGAAAAGCCATTGATATTTCAGTGGATAAATTAGCAAGGTACAATCAGTTATCATACCATGAGAAATATAATTTGCAAATAAATAAATGGAGGAACTGTTTAATGTAGCTAGCAATAAAAATAAATACAAATTAAACAGGGGAGCCAATAGAAAATCAACAGAGAGCACAGGTATACAGTCAGACTCTACTTCAGATTCTACCTTGGCCACCTAGTGTTGTAAGATTTTTATGAAGTGTTTACATCTGTTAATCTCAGTTACCCTACCCTGTGATCATAATTACGCCACGTTGTTATCTGAGGGATTAAATAAAATAATCCTAGCAAAGTACCTAATAAAATACTCAACACTAAGTAATAATGGCTGTCAATATGCTTAATAAATGGCTGTCAATATGGTGATTATTGCTACCATAGTCCTTACCATGTAAAACATAAGAAGTTAACATAATGCTTAAAAAGTTCTCATTCAGTATTGCCAAGGTGGTAGTGAAACCAGTGTATCCAATCAATAGTGCCTTTTTAAACTGGTCTAACCTTTGAAAAGTTCAAGCATAAAATGTTCATATACACTACATTTAGTGACTGTATCCTAGGGTAATACAATAAGAAAAAGGTTAGGTTATTGATCTGAGCATTTTTTTATAAAGTTAAAGCAACAACATGAATATTTGACAATTCAAAAACTATGTACTAAGCTCACACACCAGTGGCAGATTATGTAGCCACTAATGACATTGTTGAAATAATATTGAATAGGATAAAATAGATAATTAAGCCCTGAGTGGTGTAGTTCAGTGGGTTGGGTGTCATCCTACAAACTGAAAAGTCACCAGTTCAATTCCCAGTCAAGACATATGCCAGGATTAAGGACCAGGTACCTGGTTGGGGGTGTGCAAAGGGCAGCCAATTGATATTTTTCTTGTATATCAATGTTTTCCTCCCTGTCTTTCCCCCTCCCTTATTGCAGCATTATTTACAATAACCAAGATCTAGAAACAACACAAGTGCTGCCCATCAGTAGAGGACTGGATAAGAAAAAGCTGCAGTATGTTAGCACAATGGAATACTACTCTGTCATAAAAAAAGGTCAGTATCGATGGGCCTGGAGAGAATTATGCTAAGTGAAATAAGCCAGTGAATGAAAGGCAAATACCATATGATCTCACTTGTATGTGGAATCTAAGGAATAAAATAAACTAATAAGCAAAATAGAAACAAAAGTACAGATACATAGAACAGACTGACAGGTGTCAGATGGCAGGAATGTTGGGGGGATGGGTGAAGGGATTAAAGAAACAACAACCACAAATATGTGTGTGTATATATGTATATATGTATGTATACATATATAATATATGTGAACATAGACACAGACAAATATGGTGATAGCTGGGGGAAAGGGGTGGGTGGAGGTGAAAGTGGGCAAAGGAGACATAAATGGGGGGTTGAAAGAGAATTTACTTGAGCTCTGAGCACATGGATTCAGTGTGCAGATGATATTTTATTGAGTTGTACACTAGTAACTTGTATGGTTTTATTAACCAATGGCACACCAATAAATTCAATTAAAAATTTAAATTATAAATAAGTGTAGATGATAGTGTTTACAATATGATTTCAATTGGGTAAACATGTCTTTACATTCTAGAATCAGGTTCAGGTTTTGATATTTGAATGTCTTAGAGCAAGTTAGAATTTGGGTTATAAATGACATCTCAGTCAATTCTATAGATAAAATAAAATTCAGAATGCAGCCTGGGAACCCAACTTCAGTTCAGAATGTCACTTCTGTAAGAATCATTAAGTTTCAATAAATTCTTTTAAGAAATAGCATTTTAAATTCCATATTTGTTCATTCATATATAGAAAGATATATAAATGACTTTTTAATGTGATTTGACCTCATATTTAAATAGTCTCATAATATATGAATGTAACTTGGTCCTATATAAGTCAAAAGGTAGAAAAAAACTTTGTAAAGAATGATCAATGCAACATTTCTAAGAGAAAAAAGGAGAAAACAGAAAAATTCTGAGGGGATTTTAATTGAATATGTACATTCAATTAAATATTATATAATTATCAATGCTGCTTAGATCATTTTAATAGCATTGAAAAATGCTAATGCAATATGTAGAAAATGTCACATATCACATATTTTTAAAAAATTTAATAGAGTGACATATTTAATACCACATTAAAAATTTTAATACAGTGTATTTTCACTACATTTAATTAAAATAATAATCATAAGTTGAAACCCACCTACACCTCCTTCCTTAAACATTTCTCTAGAGTTACCTTTGGTCTCTAAACACACCCTGGCTTTCTGATTTAACCATTTGATCACACTATCCTATTTCCTGGAACATATTCTGGCAGTATATCTATTTATTCAGAATTCAAATACAGACACATAATTGGTGACTATTACATACCAATCATGGTCCTGGAAGCTGGGGACACAAAAATGAGTAAGGACTGGTGCCAAACCATCATGGAGTTCCCATCCAGGTAGGGTTCTGGGCTCAGCAGCAGAGCAATGCGGTAAACACAATGACCCAAGTGTATGATAGAGATATCTCTGGAAGCTCAGCTCTGCAATATATTTGGTGATTCTCTGCAAAGCCTTGCATGAGTAGCTATTCCAAAGAGTTACTGATTACTCAGCTGATTGAAAATGAACTAAATAAATGCACTCAACTGAGCAAATGATTCAGCTACCATCTTTGGAGTATCAGGTCATGTCAATCAACTTAATGAATAGCAGTTGACTCTACTTCTAGTAATTTAAATGGAAAACTGCTGGCAAGGGAACCATCAGTGTCTTGCAGAACAGAAATATTTTTAAACTTATAATCTCTCGCCTTACAAATTAGAGTTTCCTGGAATTTCATGTGCATAAAAATCATCTAAAAGATTTATTTTTAAAAAATGTAAACCTAGTATGTTTAGAGTGAGTAACAGTATTAAGCACCTGAAGTTATTCAGATGCAGTAAAACAAGATCATACCTTAAAATGTATCATTTAAAATAATATATATAATACATTTTGTGAAGATAATGTTCTGCATAATGATATATTTAAAACAGCACCCTAATTAAGGAAAAGACTTTTACACAACTTCAAAGCAGAAAGAAGTTAAATATTAGATTTTTTGTTTAAAACATGTCCTCACTGTGTATATAGGCTCAGATATTAACTAAAAACCTTACACACACACTACTTACATCTGTCAACATTTCATACTCAGTCACTTGTTAAGGTGGAAGACAATGTTGTGAGATTGATTTTTATCATTTGAGGTCTAGCTCTAGGCTACAACTAAAACTTACCTTTGGAAGTGGCATTGATCAAATTCTCCTGTAGACCTTCTTATCAGTCACAGGCACACCTATAGTTTTACTGACTGATGAGTCAGAATCCTGAAAGCAGAAAGTTATGGGAAATAAAGTTTGTAATTAACTTTGGAAACATGTCTTCCTTCTAACTGCCACTAATTCATAAATTAAGATTTGCTCATAAAAGCTGCAGCACTTTTGAAAAGCAGTGATAGAGAAGAAAAGGAAAGGTGCTTAGACAAAAGAATTCTTCATGGGAAAATCGGTTCCAGCATGCAGTAGTGCTAGCTAGGTTGTTTGCTATAATATCCAGGTTTGTTATGCAGGATTTGTAATGTGTGTGCTGGTACCAGTGATCACAATGCAGAGGAAGCATAATATGCTGGAGGAAAAACTGACTTTAATTCTAGTCCCAGCTCCACTACCAATAAGTTCTACAACCCAGTTAAATCATTTAACCGCTATGAGCATCAGTTTCTCCATTGTGGCATTGTGCTGACATTGAACAATGCATATAATATACGGGGAATATTGTACCACCATTGTCTAGCAGTCTTTGATTCCTAATAAGGGCTTAATATTTGGTAAACAAATGAATGAATGAACCAGTGAAATTGCACAGGATAAAATTCATGGCTCGGTAGTTTATTTATGGTTCTATGAAATGAAGCATGCCAAATCTTGGTCAGCCAATCAATGAACACTTGTTTTGACCTCTTGTGGACAGAGGTTATAAAAGAATCAAAGGGTTCTGGTTGGAGAGATGATACGAAGTAGGCACTGTGTCCACATGTAGGTATAGACTGGCAACCTGATTGTAAACCTTGGTGCAAAGGAAAACAAAGAGCCAGATCTGGTAAAGGCTTCCTGAGGGAGGAAGTGGGTTGAGAGCTTTAACCAGGTAAGGCTGGTGTATTGGCAGATGAGGGATTGTGAGAAGCGATAAAAGCAGAAAAGGATAAATCATTTTAGTGACAGAACAGCCAGGTTCACTTTACTAGGAATGAGATCTTGAAATAAATGGGGCAATGGATGGCTGGAAATTGTTACTGTGGAATTTTAATGATTGACAATTTATCATCATATTTCCATTAGGCATAAAAAGGATAGATAAGATATTCTCAGAACTTCACAGTCCAGTATGGAAGCTACTAATCTCATGCGGCTACTGAACACCTGAAATATGACTGGCCCATACTGAGATGTGCTATATCTAAAACTCACACCAGATTTCAAAGACGTGGTACCAGAAAAACAGGAATGCAAAATATCACACCAATACATTTTTATTAATTACATGTTGAAATAATAATGTTTGGGATATGGTGGGTTAAATAAAATGTATTGCTTAAATTCACCTGTGTTGCAATCTACCCCTTTCTTTGTATTCTTTTAATGTGGTTACTTAAAACTTTTAATCATATTGGTGAATCATGTTAGGTTTCTATTGGACAGTGCTGCTCTACATGGCTTTTCCCAGTTAGTCACCAGTAGTATCTTGCAGAAGTAAGAGCAAAATGTCAAGGGTATTAGCTAACAGGTTCAATAAGACGCAGGAGAAAATGAATCAGCTGTTAAAAAAATATAATATTTACTATACATTCACAAATAAATTAACATATTAGAAATTTCTAATCTGGAATAATATCATGATTATAAAATATATAAATTGAATTACATTTAAAACTCTGGACTTCCTGCCCAATATAAAAGTTGTACGAAATAATCATATTTCTTTCATGCTTTTATAACTCTTTCTGAATGTGAGAGTTCTCAGTGGCCCCACATGCCTGCTGATCTCAAGCCTGGAGATTATCTGATAGCTTCATAAAGGATTTCATATCCAGTCATTTTGGCAGTTTCAAGACTTAACAGTTCAGGGCACATACTAAGTGCTTAATAAATATTTTTTTGAATGGGTGGAGAATGCATTTGAAAATAAGACTGTTATAAGTAAAATAAGAGTAAATGGGCTCAGAAAGTACCCAGGAACTCCCATTCATAAAGAATATAGAACTTATAGACAATGAGTTGACTGTAAATTCATGAAAATGCCATTTAAAATATTAATTGACCTGGAGGACATTATGATAAATGAGGTAAACCAGAGAGAGGAAGACCTATGCAACATGATCTCACTTTTATATAGAATCTAAAATTGTTAAACTCATAAAAACAAAGAATTCAATGGTGACTGCCAGGAGCTAGAGGGGAAATGGGGAGAAAAGGGTGCAAAGTTTTCAGTTATGTAGGGTGAACAGTTCTGAAGACCTAACATATAGTATGATGTCTATAGCTAATAATACTGTATTTTTTACTTGAAGTTTGCTAAGACCATAGATCTTATGCATTCTCACCACATATACAACACAAAAAATTGTAACTGTGAGAGGTGATGGTTAAGTTAATTCGATTGTGGTAATAATCTTACAATATATGTATTTCACAACAGGTATCACACAGCATATACATATATACACACATATATTTAATTATATATCAAGTTGTACACCTTAAATGTATATAATTTTTATTTCTCAATTATATCTCAAAAAAAGCTAGGGAATAATAAAAGAGCATTGGACTCAATGGAAGGACTTTGCGCTATCTATTTGGGTCACTCAGAATCTCCTTGCTTGTTTTCTGATAAAGCCACAAGAAATATGTGTTTCTCAGGCCCCTCTGAGATTAAATGGGAGCCACTCTTAATAAAGTGGTCCTCCCTCTACATCCAACCATTTCTTAGTTTTTCAGAGTTGAAAGAAACATGTAGGATTACCTACATAATGGTTCTCTGGGGATATAAATGTCACACCATCATATAAATGTCACACCCATTGAAAACAGGTGCTCACTTCCATATTCCATCTCTCTCTCTCCTACTATCTAGGAATTCACCTGGAGGTTGTGATAGAGCCCCTGAAATTGCTAAGTTGGACTCCTCTATGTATCCCCACCTATACTCTACTTCCTCCAGGGAGGAAGAAACAAGATTCTCCCTTTCCTGGACTGCAATAAGACCAGGCTGGCCCTCAGTTTTGGCTGCAATAACAAAAGCTATCAACAGCTTTAGAGAGACCCTCCATAGGCCAAAGCCAAGAGGCTGAGAAGGACAACTAGAGGATAGTTCCCTGAAATCCTCAGCAGAAGCTGAGGCTACTGCTAGGTGAAACTTCTCTGATCCAGGAACCCTTCAGGGGAAAAAAAAAACAACCAGGTAGCCTCTGACAAAGGTCTAGGATTCCCCCATCTTTTAGTATTTCTGTATTGTCTACAGCTTCACCGTAGACAACACAGAGATTGTCTACAATGGCCTCATTCATGGTGAGGCCATAAATGAGGATGAATAACCTTTCATTGGATCAGATTCAGATGGACATCTTACTAATTGGTGATGGTCCTGCATATTATGCTTGATTTTTCCTGTTTATTGGTAACAATATCCACACAATTGAAAAGGAACTGCACAGATAATATAACAAAAGAAAATTTCCTTTCTTTGCTTATTAAATATATGTTTTACAACTGCATTTGTATTTATAGCCTAATTAGCTTTTTAAAATATTAGGTGGTGATTGCAGGGGCAGGGGTATAAGGGAGTTAAATGGCAATGGAAAAAACACAGTAAAATAGCATATTTGAAAAAAAATAAAATTAAAAATTGGCACGCACAACTCGCATTGTAACTTTAGCTAGAAAGAGACTTCATTAACCTTGTGTCATTTTGATAGAATATTGTGACTTTAAAAAAACTGAAATAAAACCAAATCTCTTAGACTTGCTAAAGATGGGCCCCATATAAAAGTTTCTCTTCCAAACCTTAGTGGACTCCAGCAACCAGGATTAAAGCTTTCTTCACAGGAAAAATAAAAATGAAGAGAAAATACCCTGTCAGTGAGGTTCAGCTGAAATCAGAAACCATGCTAAATATTTATTTATTTTTTAAAATTATATTTTATTGATTATGCTACTACAGCTGTCCCATTTCTCCCCCATCA
>PVKU01014153.1:0-24647 GCA_004027475.1 Anoura caudifer
AAATTTTACACCTGCAAGACTTTACCAAAGAAAGTCACACTTGCTGGTGCCGATGCCCTTAGCCAGAAACCATGAGAAACTCAGGCGGAGTTGAACTTGTTGAGTTTACACTTGTTCCGGAGAAGGAGCACACACAGTGGGAAACTGTGGGGTCTCAGGAAAACGATTAGAAAGAGACTGTTATAGGATTTGGGGTTTGGTTGAGTGATTCAGAGAGGGTGTCTGATACTGCAGACTGGATACTTTCAGACAGTAGGGGAAATTCCACGGTTGGGTGCTTCACTAAATCCAATTGGTAAGGAAGACAGACTATGATGAGGGTAAAACTAGCTGGTAAAGAGGTAGCAGCCACGTATTTCAGCTAAGAGAGGGGGATGTTCGGTATCGTGTGACTGAGACAGTGGGCACGTCTTTGTCTTGGGACAAATTATGAAGTAGACTTGTTCGGTCCTCACCTTGCGCTTTCAGAGTGACCTTGTTTGAGGTGGGTATTCTGTGATATTGTTTATATCCAACAGGAGAGTCACTTGGCCGAGTTTGCCAGGCCAGCTGCCAGCTTCTGAATGTCAGGGGTTATTCTTTTTTTTTTTCTTCTTCTTCACTAAAATGATGTTGACATAAGAAACTAAAGTAAAACCCATGTAGAAAGTATTAAATAAGTAGAATGTTTGTAGGGCAATTAACATGTAAAAGAATACCTCAGATAATTTCCTTAAAACAAAATGGGTTTGGATACTATGTAGCTGTACTGTATTAAAAAAACTGATCAAAGAAGAAAATTGTCTTAATGGCATTGGCTCTGGAAAATTCTTTTGCAGTAGTTCATCAATGATGATACAATCCTAATTAAAATTATTGGGCTCCAGTTTCGATGGGGATGTAAATTTGCTAGTGTCTTTGGAGAGCACTTTGGCCATATCTATGAAAATTAAAATTGCTTTTGGCTTTGACATAGCAATTTTACTCTTGGAAATTTATTCTACAGAGAAAATTGCACATGCACACAAAGGTATATACAAGGATATTACTGCAGCATTGTTTGTAGTAACAATGATTGAATAAAAAACTAATGTCCTCCAGCAGGACGCTGGTTAAATACATCATGGCGCTTCCAAGCTATGAAAACCTAGGCGGCCTCGAAAAGGTCATAAGGTCCTGCAGCAACAGGGTGCACCCCATCCTCGTTCACTCTCCCCCAGCGGTGACAGGCCCAGAGGGAGAAGTTCTGGGCTCTAGGGAGCTTGTCCAATGCCTGAAGCAGCTTCCCACCCCGACAGTCCTGAGGGTCTTGGTGGGCTTTTGGTGTGACTTTCGTCGCAGTCTACTACCCACATCGAGGGAGTGGGGGGAAGCAAGGAAAAGACCCCGTGCCACTGGTGACCGGACCCTCCTCGGTGGTCCACATCACCATGGCAACTGGGGACTACTCTGCACTGATGGTGGATAACCGAGGACCAGAAGTAAGCGGTGTGTCCCGACCACCCTTGGAATTCGGAGAGCCCAGGGGGTCCCGACCCCTGCTCCTCTCGTTGATCTGTGACACTAACCCTGAGGTGAGGGCTGCAAGGGGCTTCCCAACTCCTAGGAGACTGAAGTGCCTTGGTTCGGGTCGGGAGGCCCACGAGACCTCCTTTTACTCGCGCTTGCTGGAGCTAGAGCGCACGGACAGCCCCAGACCCGCCCTTCGGACCTCGCATCACCATGGCAACCCGGGGTCCACTGTGGGTCCTCGGGCTGCGCCAAGCGGGAGGGACGAGGTTGTGCAGCAAGCCGGAGGTGGGGAAAAGGACATAAAGGCGAGGAGAAGAGTGCTGAAAGTGCAGGGCCGTGGACATCGTTGTTTTTTCTGGGTGTAGGGGGCTCCGGGGATTTGTGGCAGCCTCCAGTGCGATGGTCCGGCTGCCAGGGACTTGGCAGGCGGCGGTGCTGAGTCAGCCGCAAGCAGGGGTCTCCCCGGGACTGGGCCCGGGCCGGACCCCAGGCAGGGTGGGCAGCAGGGGGCAGTAGCGGCTCGCGGTGCGGGGATGCTCCTGGTGCAGAGATCTCCGGCTGGGGCTCTGAGATCTGGAGGGGAGGAAGACCCTAACCCGGATCTGACCCTGGCGTGGCCCTGGCTGAGGATTACGGTGGGGCACTCTATGCCCTGCAGTGAACGCCTAGGCTGTGTCAGCTCCCAGGGCACGTAGTGGTGACATCGCCAGTGGTTAATGGCATGGAGTCTGAGCTCAGATTGCTTGGACAAGCTACCCTTCGGAGCCCCACTGGCTTCTTCGGAAAGTGGTGATAATGATAGTAGTTATCTTAGGGTTGCTTTGAGTGCTAAACGAGGTAAGGGAACGTGTGCAGTTTCTGGACTCGGTTTCTGGCGCCTCGCACGTGCTCCGTGAATGCTAGTTGCTCTTAGATGGCCTTGGGCAAATTACCTCACCTCTCCCTACTTGACCTTACCTCACTGAAAAATGGAGGTAGTACTAGTATCCACCCAACAAAATTGTGGGGATTTTGAGTTAATATTTGTATCGCCCATAGAATGACACCAGGCTCCTGGTAAATGCTATAAAAATACTCCCTGTTGTCACACGTGACTACATTATGGTTATCGCTATTATCACCTGATTGCATGGGCGCTTGTGAAGTGGAGACCATTGATTCTGCTCCAAAGACTTTCAGCCTCTGGCTGGATTGTGGATATGTTCGCCTACGATTTCTCCTTTTCCCTCTCAAAGCTTCTCAGTCTTTCACATGGTTAAAAGAGGCAATATGGTGTCCTCAAAAGATGAGCGAACTGTGAGTCACTGGACTCTGGAGTTTGTTATGCTACTGGTTCTTTGTGTGATCTTGGGCAAATCACAGTTTCCTCTTCTATCTTTAGGGCTCTTTCAACAAAGGGTGCCTGGTATATTTATGTATGTTTGGCTTTCCTAGTAATATATTCAGGAAGAATTAGTTAGCATCTTCTATGTCAGCAAGTCTCTAGAATAGTAAGAAAGTGGCAAGTACTGTGAGGAAGGTACCGGTGAGATGCTGTAGGAATTCTGAGAACAGTGAGTAATCGTTTTCCAATTTATATTTTGTATTTCTAATAAGTAGAAATGCCTAGACATTTGGGAGTAAAATGAGGATGGTTCCATCCCTGCATCTAATAAAAAATCTGGGAAGTTGAATTCACCTGCCACACCCCCACTCCACCCCGACTCTAGCCCCACCCTCATTTCTCCCTCGGCCATTATGCAGCTAAATGCATTCCTGTCTGCCAGTCTAATCTGGCCCCTGACAGCTGCCATGGATTCCCATCTGGGCCTCCCAGGCTGACCTCCACCAGCTGGAGCATCTGGTAATACAGCCATGTGTCACTTAACCATGAGGTGTGTTCTGAGAAATGCTATAAGCTATTTCACCATGTGGATATTGGAGTGTACTTGGTGCAGCCTACTGCTCTCACGCTACAAACTTGTGAAGCATGTTACTGTGGGCAATTGTGATACAATGATATTTGTGTATCTGCACATATCTGAATGAAGAAAAGGTACAGTACATATTTCTCAGCTCCTTATAATCTTACGGGACCACTGCCATATGAGGGGTCCATCGCTGACGGAAACATCATTGTGTAGCTCATAACTGTAACACTTTTCTTCTTTTGTTTTCTGAAAATCACGCAACTCACCAGAAGGGGAGGCTTCTATTTAACCTCTTTAAGGGTTAATGCACAGGTTAAATGGTAAACAGTGTTTTGTGGAGGTTCCCAGGAATTGTTTTTGCAAGTCAGAGGGAATTTGAGCCCCATGTGCCCCTGGATAAGTCTCTGAACCTGAATTCCCTCGTGTTTGTAATACCCAGGGCTATTGTGGTGATTATATAAGATATAGCACTTACAGGGTCCGGCCATGCTTGGTGCAAGGCCAAGTGCCCAAACCGTGTTAGCTGCTCTTTTGTTCGCCATCATCATTGTTATTACATTGGTAGCTTATAGAAGGCAGGGTAATCTTTTGTAGCCTTTTCCTTTCTTCATCTCCTGGTACACAGTAGGGGTCCAGCAGATGTTTGTTGAGTGAATGAGCAAACCCAGCCAGGAAACTCCAGTGACAGTGGATTTCATGCTGCCCTAACCAATAACAGCTACCACTTTCTGAACCTGTGTTCCAAAAACTGTTATGTCCCATTACCTCAATTAACATGCAAGTTTGATGACCCTGTCCAGCCCTCTGATTTGACTCCTGAAGCATTGGTGCCATCGATTCACAGCCCAGAAGGTGACAGTGACGTCTGCGGTAGATTTCTCTGTTTCCATGATGAGACTGACAGCAGCATCATTTCTAGAATGTGGCCTCTGCTAAGATAGGAGTCTGGTGTCATGCTGACATCGCTGGGTCCTATGTTCCCCCCGAGGATGAGCTGGCTTCCTTGATGCAATTTCCTCATCTCTGACTCGTGGATTGCTTGGCAACACACTCCCGAGACAGCAGGGCTCAATGAGAGGTTATTGCTGCAGCCCTTCAGCTTCCAAAAGCCTAGTTTATCGAGGAGATAACATCACACAGTATCAGGTCCTCCTCGCTGTCTGGGGCCACTTTCAGAACAGGCCAGCAGCTCCAGGGAAGGGCAGACCGGAGAAGGTCTTTTCTGTTCTTCTAATCCTTTCACTGTATTTGACTTTTTGGCATAGAGAAGCCTTTAGGTAGGAATGATCTACTGTATTTTTTGGACCATAAGACTCATCTTTTACAGGAGGTTTTAGAGGAGGAAAATAGGAAAAAAAATTTGAAGAAAAAATGTGGTAAAATATTTAATAACATAAATAACATAATATTTCACCAATGTAAATGTAAATGGAACTCAACAGCAGCATTAACAGCCATTATTCCTCCCAAATTTGAGGGGAAAATAGTGCATTTTATAGTCTGAAAAATATGGTAATTTGGGGCTTGTGATACTGTTCTATGGGATTTTTAGGGTTCAGAGGGCTCCTGTCCCTCCACCAGAAGTTCCTTTTTGGAAAGAAAAACTACCTGAATTGGCAGAGCATGGACATCCTACCTCAATCAGAGCGAGCTCTGTGACGTCTTTGGAACATTGAGGAACAAGTTTCTTTTTCTTCTTCAACAGAAACTTTAACAGCAAGTCAACACAATCATCACGGACAGGCATTGAGCAAGATATTCATGCATTTATTTGTTCATTCAGCACATTCCTAGACACTACACGAGGGTGCTGTGGCTACTGCAAAACAGAGCTGATTAAGAAACAAACTCTCGTAAGAGAAGTCAGACAACAAGATGCATCCCAGGTGGTGCCTCTCGGAAGAGACGACACACTAATGGAGACCAGAAGGACGTGAAGGTTGAAAAATGGTGGAAGAACCAACCAGAAAGAATAGTTGCACAAAGTCTCTAGGTGGGAAGCCGGAGTAGCTAGAAAGAAGGGAATGACGGAGCCAGTGGAGGGAGAAGAGAGGGGTGGGGTCTAGATTAGGGACCTTAGAGAGCATGGAAAGAACTCTAGACTTGTACTCTGAGGGAGATGGCAAGGAGGGAGAGCAGAGGGGTGAGGGACCTGATCGGTAGGACCATTCTGGCTGCTGGGTAGAAAAGAGATTTTTTGGGGGGAGTGGAAGTCAGAAGCAGTGACTTGTCAGGAGGCTCTTAAAAGTGTCAGGCATGAGGTGGTCAGAGCTTGGACGAGGGCGAAGGAGTAAAAGAGGTGAGAGTCACTTGGATTTGGAATGCATTTTGGTGATAGTGCTTAAAAGTTCTCCTAATGAGTTCCCTGTTGGGTAGGAGAGAAAGAGGAATCAAGAATCAGGCTTGGGACCCTGGCTGGGCGGCTCAGTTGGTTGGAGTGTTGTCCCAATACACCAAGGGTGCAAGTTTGATCCCCAGTTGGGGCACATATAAGAATCAACCAATGAGTGCATAAATAAGCGGAACAACAAGTTAGTATCTCTCCCCCAGCCCACTTCACATCAATAAATTTTAAAAAATTAGGTTTGATACCTGAACACCTAGATGAAAGATGCCATTTACCGGGCTAGTGAAGGTGGGAGGAGCAATCGCCAGCATTCACCACAGTTTGCCAATCTGGGGGATTGCTGAACAGTGGTCTAGAAGGTCTGAGACCAGACGAGTGTGTTAGCTGGGTTTTTCCCATGACAGTGACTTGCCCAAGGTTGCACAAGCAAGATCTAGAAGCTAAATCAACTGATCCCCACTGTGAGGGCCTCCTAGTGCCTATCTATGTCAACACAGTTTCATTCCTGTCGGCACCACTTCCAGTTCAGGCAGCTGTGACCAGAGGCGCCAGGCCACGCACAGTGTGTTTTGAGGCCCAGCTGGTTCCGTGCTTCGGGAAGGGGTCATGCCATATGGATGAGGAGGTGAGCCAGCCTTATCTTCTCTCTCAGTAGCACCCCGGGAGGACGGCGAGACAAACTGGAAGTACGTTCAGAAGAGGGCGCTCAGCACGGCCAGGGCACTGAGCCCACACCCCGACCAGGGACAGCGTTGGACCAGGGAGGTTTTCCTGCAGAAGACTCGGTGCAGCGTGAGTGTTCCCTCCGATGACTGGATACCTCTGGGAGAGAGCATGCTTCCTGCAGCTCTGTCTGCTGGTTCCGATTACATATAATTTGTGGTTTCCGTGTCACTAACGTATTATCCTGCAGCTCTTGATGGGCTTGACTACTTTCCCTTACAGGGGAAGGTCTGTGACCCGGTGTCAGCATTCCTGCCACCAGTCTGATCTGATGTGGGTTCCCCAGACTGAAAACCGAAACAGCCACGGGAATGTTAGGTTTTAAACTGGGTCTTTGAGCCTTCGCATCCAGGGAAATGAGATCGTTCCCACAGGAGCATGAAATAAGGTGGGGGCCTCGCAGGAGCTGGAGAGCAGTTGAGGGAGAAGACAGCGCGCTGTGGCCTAGCAGACTTATGTCACCTGTGTGGGCCACAGGCTTGTCGGCCAAGGGCCAGAGGTCTGTCCTTGTAAGTTCACTCTTCTGCCAGTTAGGAACTTGTACAAGAACACCACCTGAAGTGTCCTTCTAAAAAGCAGGGTTTTGTTTGTTTGTTTGTTTGTTTGTCTGACAAGAGACCTGAATCGGGTAGTGGGCAACATTGATTCAGCAGCTAAACGTTGCTCTCAGAAACTCATGCCTTTATATCCCTTCTCTCCCCTCTTCCTTGGCAGACTGGCCACCAATGAGCTGCCCTAGCTCCTGGCATGAAACCATTCAAGGCAGGAAGAAGTGGACAAGAAGGAAAAGTGGCTGTGCCAACAGGGTCTGTCTCTCTTTCTATCAGGAAAGCAAAAACTTTCTTAGAACCCCATCCTCACCCCCACCCCAGCAGCCTTCCACTTGGCCAGAACTATGTCACATGACCACCCCTAGCTGAGAGGCTAGAAAGTGACTGTTTAGCTTTTCGACCTTCCTTGCACAGGCAGACAAGGGAGAAAGGGGTGAGGCAGCACTGTCTAATGGGACTATAATGCGAGCCACACATGTAATTTTAAGTGTTCCAGTAGCCACATTTAAAAAGAGGTGTAAAGCCCTGGCTGGCGTGGCTCAATGGGTTGGGTGTTGTCCCACAAAGCAAAAGGTCACCCATTCCACTCCTGTTGTGAGGACATTCCTGGATTGCGGGCCTGGTCCCCAGTTGGGGGCGTGCAAGAGGCAACCAATTGATGTTTCTCTCTGACATCGATGTTTCTCTCCCTGTTTTTCTCCCTCCCTTCCCCTCTCTCTAAATAAATAAATAAAATCTTTTTAAAAAAGGTGTAAAGACCTTTGGCTCAGTTGGTTGAGCGTCATTCTACAAAGTGACGTGTCACCAGTTCAAGGCCACGTGGCCTGGGTTGTGGGTCAGCCCCTTGTCTCAGCCTGCTGAAGAGACAGAGGGGTATTTGGAGCTGTGTTAGGACTAAAGTAACACAGCAGAAGGAAGGGGAATTTACGCTTTGAGAGCCGCGGGGAATGGCATCGTGGATGCATGGGAAGGGAAGAACAGGAAGAGGCAGACTGATTGCTATAGTGATAAAGAGCAAGATCCTGGTCAAAATCAAAATGTAACTCTGTATCTTTCTAATTACAGAAGCAAGAGCACTGTAGACGGTGAAGAAAACAAAAGTGCCAGAAAGAAAAGGTACTAAAATTCTAGAGAAAGACCCTGTTAATGGTATATTTTATTTTATTAATTTTTATATGTATACACAGATAATGTATTCTGGAACAAATTGAAATAAAGATCTTACATTGGAAACTGTGTGACATTTTTCTTTTTTTATTGACTTAAAATACACACCACATAAAATTTACCATCTTATTTAAGTGTATAGTTCAGCAGCATTATGTAAACTTTTTTTCATTTTAAAATATATCATGAACCTTTTTCTAAGCCATTCGCTATTCTTCTAAAGAGCATTTTTAATCATTGAGATTGTATGGTATCCCAGCCCATGGGTGTACTACCACTGAATTTAATTGGTCCTCTCTTGCTGAGATGTCCAGGTTGTGATATTCTCCTGTCGCAGACAAGGTCGCTAAAATCACGTGTGCGTAAATCTTAGTGCGCATTTCTGGTGTGCAGGCCGAGGGGCTGTGAACATTGTAGCCAAATAATGCGCGTTGTCATCTTCTCAAGACTTTGCACTGACTGGGACTACTTACGACGTTGGAGGGGAGTGCCCGTTTCTCGAGGAAGAACTTCCCACAGGGCTGCCAAAGAAACGACGGCAGGCAGCGAGCTCTCTGGCCTGAGGACCGTTGGTGCGGAGGCACAAGTCACAGCCTCAACTCTTTTTACCTCATCCTGGGCATTGAGTTTTCATGGCTCTGGCAGGAGTGAGCCCCTTCCTCTCGTCCCCTTGTTGGACATCACAGTGCTAGATTTTTTGGTGGAGGAAATATTCTAGAAACAATACTCTACCGGGGCCAGAGCTGGAGTAAATGACCTTTCGCAGTTTCTTCCGGCCTTAATGATCTGTGTCTGGTGCTTATATTTTTCTGCTTCCCTCCCCCCTCCCCCGCATTGTCCCTTCTTTCTTTCAGATACTCCAGGATTTCTTCTTCTACCATTTTCTTTCTACTTGAAGAACTTCCTTTAGCCAGTGGGTGGGCTGATGTCACATTCTTTTGGCTTTCCTTTGTCTGAGAATAGCTTTATTTCCCCTTTACTCACAAAGGGTAGGTTTGCCAAATACAGAATTCACAGTTAACAATTCTTTTAGCACTTAAAAAATGTTGTGCCACTTCCCACAGGCCTCCATGGGCTTAGATGACAAACCTGTCACTCAAACTGCTGTCCCCCTGTAGATAGTGCATCATTCCTCCCAGGACGCTTTCAAATTTTTTGGTCTATCTTTAGGTTTTAGAAGTGTAATTATCCTGTGTCTTAGTATGGATTTTTTTTAGATTTATTCTCTTTGGGGTTTGCCCAGGTTCTTGAATCTGTAGGTTTGTGTTTGTAAATTTTGGAAAGTGTTCAGTTATTATTCTTCTGAATACTCTTTTAGCCCTTCTCCTTCTTCCCTCCCCCTGGGGCTCCAGTGATGAATGTTGACTTTTTGTTATTGTTCCACCAGCCCCCGGGGCCCTGTCAGTCTATTTTCTCTCTGTCGTTCAACTTTATTAAATTCTGTCAGTCTGTCCTCAAGTTCACGGGTTCTGTCCTGTCATTTCCTTCCTGATACTGAGACCATCCAGTGAGATTTTTTGTTGTGTTATTGCATGTTTCAGTTCTACCATCTTCACTGGTTCTTTTTTCAGAATTTCTATTTCTTTCCAAGACATTTATTTTTTCATTTGTTTTAAGAGAATTCATAATTGGCTGTTGAAGCATTTTTATGACAATTTCTTTAAAATCCCTGTCAGATAAATCTGACATCAAATTCATCTTGATTGACATCAGTAGATTGTTCTTTTTCATTCAAGTTGTGGTTTTCTTGGTCTTTGGTGTAATGGATAATTTTTCTTGATTGTTTCCTGGGCTTGTTGTTATTGTGTCAGGATACGTGGGGGTCCTATTTAAATCTGCTACTTTAGGAGGCAGTCTCTGGGCTTGGTTCACACACAGGTCCTGCCCTGCTTTGCTGGACTGCAGTTTCAGTGACAATTGAATTTTCAGAGCCTTTGCAATGTCACTTGGGTCTGTGTGGTTTATCTGGTAGTGCTGGGGCTCCTATAGGCCCCTGCTGGTTAGGGGGAGAGGATTTTCCCCAAATTGGGCCATTGGGTGTCTCTGGCCCAGGGGGAGAAAAGGGGCTTCCTAGGCCAAGGACTTGCTGTGGTTCAATCCCTCTTGTAGATGTCACCTGGTTATCCTCTTCTGGGGGAGGAGGGACAGAGTTACAGGCCTGCGGGGAGCAAAGGGGCTTGCTAGCCCAGACTGCCTGTGGTGCCGGAGTCCTTCCAGCCAGTACCACGCCCACCCCAGTATCTCTGGGTAGTGATGGAAGTCTCAGGCCCAGTGGAGAAGCAGAGTGCTTCCCCAGCTGCACTTTCTCCGGCCTGGCTCCCGATCTATCCCCTTGTCAGCACTGCCAGGCTCACCTGGTGGTATTGGAGGTATTCTTGCTAGATCCAGGGAAAGAATGAGCCTACCTGGGCTTTCTTCTATTACTAGGTTGTGGGCCAGAAATGCTGAGTGGGGTCCTCCTCCATTTGGTGGGGGGCTGTCAAACAAGAGCTCTTCAGTTCTTCTTTGTGAGAGCCCCCAGGCACCCTCTCCCTGCTTCCTGTGCCCCTTTGGCAGTAACTGCTTGTTGAGTGACTGTCACAGGTGACTCGATATTGTGCCTGGCACTTCACCGGTCTCTGAAGTTCCCTAAAACCGTACCCTTGGATAATGACTTGGGGAGCCAAGCCCCAGTAGCCTTTTCAGAACACACGGCTGATGGCTGGGTCACGTTCAGCTGAAAACCTTTATTGGAGGGCTCAGCAGGTCCCACTTAGCGGGCACCAAGAATACAGAGCCAGGGTGGGGGTGGGGGGGATGGAAAGGAATTGAAAGCTTTCCCTCATTGTTCCATAGGTCCACACAAACCCTGGGCCGCTCTGTGCGTAGAACTTCCTTTTCCTCCCTAGTGTCAATATTTCATAAGAGCCAGTAGATTTAATACACTTTAAATTCTTATGGAAACAAATATATCAGACAAGATCTTGACAATTTCCTGACATCGTTTTTGACATATTTTCATTTCAAAGAAAAGGTCTACCTGTCCATTATCAACACAGAGAGCCTCCTCTTTAAAATATGTACTTGTAAGGCGAGCTTTTGGCTTGGATTTTGTTAAAGAAAAAGCTGTGACAGAACAGGCACCCTCTGCCCAGCCTAACCCCCCTCATCTGCCCCTGTGAATCTGGCCCTTCCTTCAGGTGCCGCTTGCTGGCGCCTGTCCCTGGGAAGGTTCCCTCGCTGCGCCTGCCCGTGTTCTCACCCTCTGCCGCAGTCCCTATGGTAACATCTACTTACTGTTTTGCTCTTTTCTCTGCAAGGGCATTTCACTATTGCTTAGTGTTTTATTTGATCCTGTTTAAAATAAAATCCAAAATCCTCTCATGCTCCATATGGATCCACCTGATCTGCTGCCCTACAATCTCCTCCCTTCCTCCCTCCCTCAGCCTTGACACTCTGCGTCTTCCTCCTCCTTGGGATGTCAAACACACACACGCTGCTGGATTCCTCGGTGACCATACCCTGCCCGGTGCAAGAGGTGCTCAGTGAATGTCTACGGAATTAAGTAATACATGGATTTAAATAAAGGTCACTACCTTGTCATCAAAAATGTCTGTGGTGCCCTGGCTGGGTAGCTCACTTGTTTGGAGCATCGACCCGCACGGCAAAAGGTTGCGTGCTGGATGCCCGGTGGGGGCATGTGCCGCAGGCAACTAATCAGTGTTTCTCCCTCTCTCCCCCACCCCTTCTTCTCCTCTAAAATCAATAAACATATCTTCAGGTGAGGATTTTTTAAAAATGTTATTTGTGTTTATTTTTAAACTTTTGGAAATATTAAAAAGTAGGGGAAACCTACTTTTCTGCTTATAGTATTTTGTTTTAGATGGCTGTGGTCACACCATGTCTTGTGTAGAATTTGATGTTTTTGCTTGTGTACGCTTTGCTTTGTCAAACTGTTGTATGTGTTTATTTATACTTATTCTATTCCAAAAAGGCCTTAAGGCCCTTTGAAGTAGAAAAAACAATATTTCTTCACATTGTCCCCAACATGCAAGCCTGTGCCTTACTCCTCCTAACTGCTCATGGAGCGAATAAGCGAGCCTGGAAAGCTTGCTCCTTCCCGTGGAGGTGGGTAAGCGTTGTATCCGACTCTGGGAAGCAGCCATTTCCCTCCAGCTGTGCCCAGGGCATAATGCCTTTGAAACTGAGGTCTGTTTCTGGTCATTTGTTTGCATCTGTCTGTCTTGTCTCTCCTTTCTGGAGGGAAACATGTTTGCAGACCTGGTCCCAAGAAGTAGCTTCCCTATGGACTCGATCAGATTCATTCCATCCTGCCGATGCGTCTGCATGCAAAGAATGCAGAATCCCAGCCCAACAACTGGGGCTCATCTGTGCCTCCTTCCCTCCCGACCACGAAAGGCACAAACTCCCAGCATGACCCAAATTTCCAGACCCCCCCCACTCTACCAAGCTCCAGGTCTCTCTGGCTGGGAGGTTGCCAAAAGGAAGACATGCATAGGATTCTCAGAAGCTAGCATCCTAAAATAGCACTTGCAGTTACTGGCATACGTGATTAGACCACACGCCCTCCTGCCACACGATCATTATACAAGTTGTTCCAAACACGCACGCACACGCACACGCGCACACACACCCCTGCTCCAACCTACTCCTTCACCAGATCTCGGGCCCTGATGTTACTTCCTTAGAAAGCCTTCCCCACACCCTAGTTTTCGCTGTGTGACCTGTAAATGGTCTCTTAGCAAACCCTGCATGTCCTTCCTGGATTGCTCTCATAGTAGTTTATGGTTACACATTTTCTGTGTGTCTGTGCCCCCATTAGACTCAAAGCTCAGGGAGGGTAGGGGCCGCGCCCTCTTTTGTTCATTGCGTTTCCAGTGCTTAGAACACTGCCTGGAACATCATATTGCTCAATAAATATATTTTTAAAAATGTTTAAAATTTGTTTATTGACTTCAAAGAGAGAGAAAGGGACAGAGACCGAGAGAGAGATTGACGTGACAGAGAAATATCGATTGGTTGCCTCCCATTGGTGCCCCGACTGGGAACTGAACTTGCAACCTAGGTATATGCCCTAACTGGGAATCAAACCCCCAAAGTTTTAGTGTAGGGGATGATGCTCCAACCAACCGAACCACACCAGCAAGGGCTCAATAATACATTTGAATGAATGAATGAATGACGAATGAATGATTTGGTTGAGGCAGTGAAGAGAGTGAGCTTTGAGCCAGATACCTAGTCAAACCCAGCTATGTGACCTCAGACTGCAACACATCCTCTCTGTGCCGTACATTCCCTGTCTGCAGAATGGATTTGATAACCCCACCTACCTCATGGGGCTGTTGTGAAGATCAAATCAGTGACTGTGGAAAGACTCCAGGCAAAGCCAGACTCATGGTAAGTTCTCAGCTGTATTACCTGTTACTATGACTACTATTTTTTGCTCTTTTAGCCAGTGGAAGTATTGCTGTAATGAATATTCTTTTAGGTATACCTTGATATATTTTTAATGAGTATTTTGATAGGTGAGATTCCTAGAAATTGAATTGTTCCATCAGAAGGTTAATTTCTTTGGAATTAATTTTGATCTATAGAGTAAGGAAGAGATCAAGTATTACACTTCTCCAAAGGGAGAGTTGTAGGAGGCCAATGTCCCAGTAGGTTTCCGAGGCAGCAGGAATTAAACTTTCAGATATGGAGTCAGGGAGAACAAGCATCTTCTTCTCTCAGGTAAAGGATACTTGATGGGAAGTTTTCACAGCTCCCTGTGGCCCGCTTTCTCTTCCTGAGCTCACCTAGGGTTGCAGAGATTAGGATTAGGGAAAGCTTCTGCGTCTCCTCTGCTTAAGCTTTCATTCCAGTACTGTGGGAAGTCATGTCATTAATACAGTAGCTCCCAGCCCTAACCTACACTACTTAACTACTTTGTAACTGCCAACCTAGACTTGATGTCTAGCAGTCTTCATGTCTAAATTCTCGTTATCAGATTAGCTGTGTTTTAGACCAAAGACTTCTCAGTTTAACAGAGAGGCCTTCCATGTAATAGAGAAGGTTACCCAGCAGCAGGCCAGGCCATGGCCTCTCACAGTGGCCAACTGTCCCAAAATTATTTACAAATTTCTTATAAATAGGAGGATCTACTCCTGGATTTTGTTTCTGTTCCCCTGATTCTATAGAAAATGTTCCTTCATTCCACCCCCACTGTTCTTGTTGTTGTTGTTGTTGTTGTTTTAATTTTGGCTATCATCTCATCCAAGAAAACTTGAGAATCAGGTTGTCCAAATAATGTCCTTAACCTCTGCAAAAGTGCCTGTGCACACTCATGCCCACACGTGTCCACATTCTCACACACGTGCTTCTACTGGAATTTTCATGGGAATTGCATGCGACCAGTGGAGTAATTTGGAGGGGACTGATTTTTTTCCAGTGCTGAGTCTACTCATCCTGGAACATGAAATATTGTTCCTTTTATTCAGGTCTTTCATGTTCTTCGCTAAAATGTTTCATTCCCATGTATAGTTGTCACGTATTGTGTGTTCCTTGTTGCTATTGTTAGTAGAGCTTTATTTATTTTTTCAGTTGGTTATTACTGGGTGCTAGAACAACATTCTTCACTTTTGTTATTCGCAGTAAGAGGTGAACCGAGGACTTCCAAGACAGATGGCTAAGCTGATCTGTGTTGCCACGTTACAGGCGGCGCTAAATAAGACACTGAGCAGCTCTCAGGCAGAGATTAGAATAACCTAGGCGTTGTTTTCAGGGTGTGGACGTGCAATTTGCCAATCACATCTTTACTTTGGTTACACAGTTAGCTTTTGCCTCATGAATATTCCTGAGCAATCCCAGCTGGCTTACAGAATAATTTAAAGTAGCCTAGGGAAGGTGATACTGAAGTATCTTTTTAGATGATCCACTTTTAAATGTTTTTGAAGGTTTGGCTTTTTTTTCTTAGAGTGCCTTCCTTATTGCGTGTACTACCAGTTTTACACTGATGATAAGGTTTGCCTAGAGGTTTGCATTTACTCAGGCCATCTTTTCACCCTGGCCTATAGTCTTTATTATCAAGGTAAGATCCGTACTATTTCTTTCCTTATTTATTTACCAACTTATAATATAACCATTTTATTGAGGTATAATGGACATATCACACAATTCACCCAGTTAAAGTGCACAATTCAATGGTTCTTTTTTCCTTTAGGGCATTTATGGAGTTGAGCAACCATCACCACAATAAACTTTAGAACATCTCACCCTGTGAAAAAGAAATCCTGTACCTATTAGCAGCCCCTCCCATTTTCCCCCAAGCCTCCTCAGCCCTAGGCAACCACCGATCTATTTTCTGTCTGCATACATTTGCCTATTCTGCACATTTCCTGTACAAGGAATCACACAATGTGTGGTCTTTGGTGACTGGCTTCTTTCACTTAGCGAAATGTTTTTGAGGCTCATCCACATTTCAGCATCTACCAGTACTTCATTCCTTTTTATTGCCAAATAGCATTTTATTCTATGGCCATACCACATTTTAGTTAGCTATTCATGAGTTTATGGGCATTTGGGTTACATCTATTTTTTGGCCATGATGCATAATGCTACTAGGAATATTCACGTACAAGTTTGTGGGGACATGTGTTCTCCATTCTCTTCGGTATACACCTACAGTACAATTGCTGGGTCATATATATGATAACTCTATGTTTAACCTTTTGAGGAACTGCCTAACTGTTTTCCAAAGCAACTGCATCATTCCGCATCCCACCAGCATTGCATGTGGGTTCCAATTTCTCCAACACTTGTTATCTGTCTTTTTTATTACAACCATCCTATAATGGTGGGTGTGAAGTAGAATCTCACTGTGGTTTTTATTTGCATTTCCCTGATTTCTAAACCTGTTCTGCTTCTTAAGTTTGATATTTAAATGCCCTTTTTTCACCCTCCTTGGAGCTACCCTACCTAGATTTGTGATTTTTTTTTTAGATTTTATTTATTTTATTTTTAGAGAGGGAGAAAGAAGGAAAGAAACATGGACCAGCACACACAACCCAGGCATGTGCCCTGACCTGGGATCAAACCCATGACCTTTCGATTCCCAGGCTGATGCTCAATCCACTGAGCCACACCAGCCAGGGCCTGCGATAGGGTGTAATACTTATTTTTTCACACCTATTCGGAGGAGGGGGGAGAGAGAGATCTGTTGTTCCACCTATTTATGCATTCATTGGTTGGCTCTTGTATGTGCCCTGGTAGAGATTGAACCCACAACTCCTGATACGACTCTTGCCATATCAGGACAGTGTTCTAACAAACTGAGCACCCCGGCCAGGGCTATACTTATTTTTTCCCTGTGGATTCCAGAAGTCCACACAACTGAACAATGTGCTATACAACCGCTGTTATTCTGTCAGAAAGGGTGGGACATGAATGGAACCCCAGGAGGAAAGAATGAGCCGCATCCAGAATACATGTGACTCATGACCAAGAAAGAAGAGTGGTGATTTAGGTAGCTCAATCAACCATATACGCTTGCCTTGAGTATTACAAAGCCCAGAACTAAATCAGAAAACAAACCTGTTTCTAGAAGCTCTCATTAATTATTAATGTCTTGTGGCTCACATGAAGAAAATTTTAATGTGTCCTATATGATGTGAAAATGCTTCCTGTAGCCTGGAAACTTCTTTATGAATATGTGCTGACTGACTAAGATGTAAGTATTAAGAGTAGGCCCTGGCCTGCTAGCTCAGTTGGTTAGAGCCTCGTCCCGATACCCCAAAGATGCAGGTTTGATCCCCGGTCAGGGCACGTACAAAAAGCAACCATTAAATGCATAAGTGGGTGGGACAACAAAGGGCGTGTGTGTGTGTGTGTGTGTGTGTGTGTGTGTGTGTCCCTCTCTGAAATCAATTTTTAAACATTTTTAAAAAGAGTAGATGGTGAAGAGGAAGTAGCAAGTGTGTACTAAAGAAGAAGATTGCCAAACCTGGGTAAAGTTTTACCTAAAGGACTCAGATGTCATAGAGAATAATCTATAAAGGGAAAAGAAAAGAGAAAACTAGTAATGAGTTCATAAAACGTGAGAGAAAATGGAAGGAAAAAGTCAATAGTCTTTGTCAGCTGGGGGCTTTTAACACCTGAGTGTAAGGAGAATTGGAGAAATCCTTTGCTGTGGTGAGTGCTATGGTAATAATAATAGCTATTTTTAATTGCATGCTTGCTCTATGAAAGGCATAAGGCTCAGTTTGGCCATGGATTATACATGTACTCCTCATAGCCCCGTCTCTGTTTTACAGGTGAGGAAAATAAGGCCCGGAAAGATTATGTAACCCATTCAAAGTCCACAGGCGGCATTTGAAATCAAATCTTTCTGAATGTTAACCACTCAGAACTCAGGTTGCTTCTGCAAGGTAATGGGCTATAGAAGGAATATTCTAATCTGTATAGAAATAGAATTTGGGACCTCTGGTCAAGATGGAGGCATAGGTAAACATGCTTCTTCTCCTTGCACACTATAGAAAAAAGCACAGCTACAGAAAAAATTACTAAACTTCAAAACAAATATCACCCAGAACCATTAGAAAATTGAGCTGTATGGAAATCTGACAACCAATGATTTAAAGAAGCCACATTCATTCAGACGGGTAGGAGGGGCAGAGATACGGAGGTGGGGCAGAGAGGCATGGAGACATGGTGTGGCATGGAGAGGTAGTGGAACATGTGGTACCACAATCACAAGTGGTAGATAAAAATCAGGAGGGATACCTTGGGAGCAAGGAATTCCAGCACCAGGAAAAGAAATCCCTACAATTTCTGGCTGTAAAAACCGGTTGGGGATGGGGCAGAGGAAGAAACTGTCAGATTTTCAGGGGACTCCTCTTGAAGAGCCCACCACATGAACTTAGAACTTACACAGACTCACCCCCTCTGGGATTTACCGCCAGGACAACAGCTGGAAGGGCACCAGTCACATATGGGAAGAAAGTGAAGTGACTGGAAGGGGCAAGTGCTGGGAAAACCTCCAGAAGCCAGGCAGCAGCATTGTCCCCTCTCCGAGCCCTCCCCCAACACAGAGCCACAAAGCAGTGAAGTGGGTTGCTTTTCCCTAGTAAATACCTAAGGCTCCACCCCACACAATTCATAGTTGCCTTTTCTACAATGGGCCATGCTACTAAGACAGGGAATCAAAGCAGCTCTACCCAATATACAGAAACAAATGAAGGGAGGCTGCCAAATTGAGGAGACAAATAAATGTGGCCCAAATGAAAGACTAGAACAAAACCCCAGAAAAAGAACTGAATGAAATGGAGATAACTAACCTATCAGATACAGAGTTCAAAACACTGGTGATCAGGATGCTCAAAGAACTCATTGAGTAGGACAACAAAATAAAAAATAAAAAACAGGAAGAAATGAAGGATACACTAAGTGCAATAAAGAAAAATCTACAGGGAACCAACAGTCAAGAGGAGGAAGCTAGTATTCAAAGCAATGATTTGGAACATAAGGAAAAAATAATCATTCAATCAGGACAGCAAGAAGAAAAATATTAAAAAAATAAACAACCCCAAGGATAGTATAAGGACCCTCCGGGACATCTTCAAATGTACCAACATCTGAATCATAAGGATGCCAGAAGGAGAAGAGGAACAGCAAGAGATTGAAAACTTATTTGAAAAAATAATGAAAGAAAACTTCCCTAATTTGGTGAAGGAAATAGATATCCAAGTCCAAGAGAGTCCCAAACAAGTTGGACCCAAAGGGGACCACACAAAGACACATCATAATTAAAAGGCCAAAGTTTAAAGATAGAGAATCTTAGAAGCAGCAAGAGAAAAGCAGAGAGTTACCTATAGGGAAGTTCTCATAAGACTGTCAGTTGATTCCTCAAAAGAAACTTTGCAGGCTGGAAGGGACTAACAAGAAGTATTCAAAGTGATGAAAAGCAAGGACCTACAATCTAGAATACTTTATCCAGCAAAGCTATCATTTAGAATGGAAAGACAGATAAAGTGCTTCCCAAAGGAAAACTAAAGGAGTTCATCATCACCAAGCCATTCTTACAGTAATGTTAAAGGGACTTATTTAAGAAAAAGAAGATTTTTACTATGAACATTAAAATGGCAATAGATTCACAATCATCATCAACCGAATCTAAAAATCAAACTATGCAAACAACCAGAACAGGAACAAAATCATAGATATGGAGATCATTTGGAGGGCTATCAGCTGGGAGAAGGAAGGGGAAGAATGAGGGAAAAGGTGCAGGGATTAAGAAACATAAATTGGTAGGTACAAAATAGACAGAGGGAGGTTAAGAGTAGTATAGGAAATGGAGAAGCCAAAGAACTTATATGTACAACCAATGGACATGAACTAAGTGGGGGAATTGCTGGAAGGAATAGGGTACCGGGCAGAGGGGAGCAAAGGGGAAAGATTGGGACAACTGTAATATAATAACAATAAAAAATAAAAGAAAAGAAAGAAAGAAATAGAATTTGGGTGTACCTAAGAAGAAAATAGAAATTTCTTAGTAAACTGCCAAGAGGAAAACTCAGGCAAGGCTAGACTCAGATAACTACATCAAAGAATTAAGATCAAAGATTCTTAAAAAAAAAAAAAAGATGAAGACCTAGATGGTCTTTATAATTGCATAAGAAAATCTGTTGCCTATTTATACATGCATGTATGAAATTATATACGAGCAGGGCTCTCATTTTGCCCCTTTGTAACCCGGCAGGCTCTCCCATCTGTGGTGGAGACTTTCAGACTAGTGGTGTTACATTTTCCTGAGAGGAATCAGTGGTCTGGAAAGATTAATAAGGAAAAGACCATGTGGCCAATGTCAAAGCTCTGAGACAGAGTTAGTCCCTCCGATGATCAGGAATCGACAGTGAAGGGCTTGTCAGGTCTCATTTTTTTCTACCCCAGCTCATGATACTATCTTGTAAGGTGTGGCAGCCACAAAAACTATGACTTGTAGCATACAAAGGCCATTACCCCCTTCCCCCCACCCCATTTCTCAGAGAAGCATAGCTTAGTACTTTGGGACCTTGACAGTTTTCAGAGCAGGGACCCATGGCTGGTCCAGCAGCTCCTCCCTGAAACACACCTTTATGACAGAGACCCCTGAAGCCAGGGCCCGGCTGGGAGAATGAGCAGATTTCTGAATTAGGCAGCTTGAGAATAAGAGAGACCAAAAGTCCATGGTGCCTCACTCGTGACTCACCCCATGTTCATTGGGGTTACTTGGGATTCTGGCCAGGGGTGGAAGACTCACCCTCCACCTCCTTTTACAAGCTTTGTGACCATCAGCCTTTGTTTCCTCTGCTGAGCTGTGTCTCAGAAGAATCACCGACCATTCCAATATGGAGCAATCACAGAGTCACAGACCGTCAGAATGAATGGGCACTCAGAGACCGTGCAGTCACCGCCAAGCCTCTTGTTAAAGCTCCCGTGAATGAGCAGCTCGGCTTCAGGCAGGCTACAGAGCTAAGTCATGGCCACAAGACAGGTGCAGCTGTAGGAACACACCTTACTTGTACCCCACCTTTTTTTCTGAGAAGCTATAGGCTTTTTTCAAACAGGCATTTAATATTATGTCTTCACGTGACAGAGATGAAGGAATGGTGACTTGTACAGAGGAGCCATGCAGATTTAGACTTCTGAGCGTATGTCTCACCTCACCTCCACCTGAGGGCAGATGTGTCGGGGTCCCCATAACCACCCCCAGGTTTGGTAATTTGCTGGGAGGGCTCACAGGACTCAGTGTATCGACCACGGCTCAGATCTACTACAGGGAAAGAATACAAAGCAGAATGAACAAAGGTGTGTTCCGGAAGCACTGATTCAGGCAGAAACCCGAATAGTGTTCCGATTAGGAGGTGAAGGCAAGGGGTGTTTATGAGAAAGGGGAATGATTACATGATTGGAAGGAAGGCATTTCTCTGGGTGTTAATAAGCCAAGGAAGGAATTTCTATAGATACAGACAAGCAAAAATAATGATGCTAATTCTAAGGAATGTCTTTGTTTTTCTGTTTGGTAGTCATAACAAACCATCGTTTGGAACTCAGCACTGCTCTCGGTCCAGTCTGAAGGTTACTTTGCCCAGTTTTAACATTCCAAAGGTCTGCAGAGTAACACTTGCAAGGCAGTTCTGGTGGGAGGGAAGCTCCAACTGTAGTGGCTCATTTCTGTTATTTTTCCAGGGAAAAGCTACATGGGGTGGAGTCCCGAGGAATCCAGCAGCAAGCTTCCGAGAGTCCTCTCCTAGGAGAGTCACACAGGGTGCACTTAATTTCTCCAGCAAGGGATCGTGACCACCCATGTCAAACACTGCTGACCAGGGGAGCTCGTGAGAGCTTTAGTGCTTAAGGTTTTCACTGGGGGCTGCTCACCTTGGGGGCTGCTTAGCTCATACCAAAATTCCAGACGCTGGTGGCAGCACACGATGGAAAGGAAAACAGGTATTCAGCATAAACCATATTGTTTGCACAGTGAGCCCCGTTTATCATCCAGGGAAAATTTCACATCAGTGCTGGGAACTGTATGCCCATCAAGTTCCAGAATTCAGCCAAAGGCCAACTTTGCAAACAGGACTCTTTCAAGATAAGCAATGTAGGGCTTGCTGTGTTAACTTTTCAGCATAGAAAGAAAATCACGTGCCAGTCTTTATTCTGTTAGAATTTTAGTTCTGCTGCCAGTGAGGTAAATGTGGTTATATATCATCATGAGTCCTAGAGCTCTCTACCTGAGGGTCCCAAGATACCTCCAACCCAGTATGTCCAAAACTGAAGTCACTATCCCCCAGTATTCTGTCCCTATTTCTCGTGTACATTGTATTAGGGAACAGCTACTCCATCTTTACTGTCACCAAACTTATTCCTAACGTCAATTTCTGTTCTACCCTTCACGGCTAATGAGCTGCCGAGTCCTGCAGTTTCTACTGCTCAAGTCTCTCTTAAACATCTTCCTTATTCCCACGGCCACTTCCTGGGTTCAAGTTCCATCATCTCCCATCAGGACAGTTGCTTTTCACGGCGTCTTTCTCTACAGTCACTCTCGTTTTGTTCCCATCCTCCATCCATCATGTACTGCGGCCTATCCTTTTCAAGTTTTTCTTTTCCTTAAGAACTTTTTTGTTTTACTTTTTATTTTGAAGCAGTTTAAGATCCACTAAACAATTTCTCCATTTGAAAAACTAACACAGGCACATGGTAAACTTTCAAATAGTACTGAAGAGTAGGTAATGAGAAATAAGTTCTCTCACTTTGTACTCCCAGCGCCCTTCCCCAGAGGTACTTCAGTTTGTTGTATGCTCTTCTAGAAGGTTCTTGAAAAGACAAAAGACACAAACTTTCTACACCTGTCACAGAACTAAGAATACATCAAACACACAGGCCCACACTCACTCTTTTCACGTAATGTTACCTCAGAGAACTTTCCTTATCTGTATGTGCTGAGCTCTCCCATATTTTTTTAAAGTACCAGAGTATTCTATTCTACAAGGGTTTCTTTATTTACTCAGTTGTCTCTTGATATATATATATATTATATATATATATATGTTATTTCTAGGAAGTTGCTATCCTGAAGAGTTATCTTTGAAGACTCAGATCTGATGGTGCCCTCCCCTGGCTCAGGCACCATAAGCAACGTCCACTGTTTGAAGCTGGGCCTCCAGCAGGGCATGGGCTGTGCTGACAGCTCTACCTGGGACTCCAGGTAGAAAAATGATCATTGAGCAGGAGCACATCATTTAACCGCTCAGTAAAGATGTATTGAGTTTCTGCTACATGCACCGACCCTCCGCATGGACTGAACAGGATTCTTAGCATCAAGGAACTAACCAGGGACTCAGAACAGAGGCCTTTCCGGCATGGAGAGAGTGGGACCCTCTGCTGGCCGCACAGGGAGCTGGCGGCATGAGTCCCCTTTCTCTGGTCCAGACTTCCCCGTGCATATCGGTAAGAGGTGGGGACATTAAGTCTAGGGAGTGATCGTTTCAGAATATTTTTTTACTTCAAACGAGTTGGAGGCAACCTGGAAGCAGTGCTTTTCCAGTGCGTGCCCCTGCTTCTGAAATTCAAGTGTCTGAACCAAAGAAACACAGACGGACAAGTTCCCCCAGGGAAGAGTTTATTCAGTATTTCAGGTAGCTGCCTGGGCATTCTTAGACTTGTTCAGGGCCACCGCAGGTTGGGTATCTTTTCCACTTTCGTTTTCCCATCAATGACCTCAGATTATGTACACGTATACGTTTTAAAATAAATATTTATTATATCATAATTACATATTATGTCTAAGTATACACATAATATATAAATATGTATATTATCTCTGTCTCCTTGCTGCTTCCACCTTTGACCATACTTGGTGAGGATGGCTGTGGCCTGGCATGCACCGCAGTAGAAGCAGGGCACACTTTAGGAGCCAGAGGGCTGTAGCTGTGGTTTGCCAGCTCAACAGTTGCTGGTGGGAGGAAAATACCACAGTGAGAGCAGTGCCTTCCGTGTGTGAGTTAGTTTGCGGTGCTGTGGTTCCTAAAGCTCCATGTAAACACTAAGCAAACAGGAATGTAACACAGGCACTGCAGATGAGAGTGAAATAAGCCACCTGCTCTTGCTCAAGGCTCCTCACCAGCGCCCCGCCTGCTCATCCGGGCCGAGGCACGCTCACAGAGGCACCGGTGCTTCATGCCAAGGAGCTAGCATCAACTCCCCAAGAATGACCGTGCTGCTCACTTCTCTCTCTTTCTGAATGAAGTCCACAGCACGGTTCGAGCCCCTGCTGGCCTTCTGTCACCCGCTCCAGCCTTTCTCAGCCTCTCTTCTGACCTCCCCCATCCTCACTTCTGCTCTGCCAAGAATATGTTCCATGCGTTCCCCATCCTGGCAGGCTTGCTTACACCTTCCTTGCTCTCCACCTCTGTTTGTTGAAATTCTATGACTTTTTCCTGTGAACCAAGGTTTGGGGTCAGATGCATAGAAGAGAAGTTATGCTCCACTGGCTGAACAAAATAAGGATTAATTTGTCCCCTGGAATAAGAAGTTCAGGGCAGGCAGTCCAGGGCAGGCTCTGAACCTTATCCTGGATTCCTTCCAAGAACTAGACTCATCCCATCTTCCCTGTTCTACCTGTCTTAGGTATAGCCGCTGTCATCCAAGCATTACCTGAGGTCCAGGTGGAAGGAAAGGTAGCAGAGGTAGACGCTACTCTGGAAGAAACCTGGTTGTGTCTCAACGAACAGAGAGTGGTCGCCTAGCCATCCTCAGAGGCAGGGAAGCTGGAAGTTTTCCACTTTCCAACCTCTAAGGGTCAGCTACAAGTGAGCTGCAATGGGTGTCAAATGATTTAACCTGTTTTAAATATTACTTCCTCCTTGCAACCTTTTCCCAGCAGCACCTTGAACTTCCTTTGCTTTAATCTAGCACATGTGAGATGTTTTGAGAGCACTCATGTTTGTC
>PVKU01014154.1:0-24620 GCA_004027475.1 Anoura caudifer
CAACCAATACTACTCTATCCAGCAAGGCTCTCAATTATTATAGAAGATGAAATAAGGAGTTTCCCAGGCAAAAGAAGGCTGAAAGAATACACCTCCACCAGACCAGCACTGCAAGATATGTGAAAGGCAGTGCTTTGCAGAAAAAAAGAAAAAGAGTGAGGAAGGAACACAGGTGCAAAGGAAGTAAAATTGCAATGAACAATTACCTACCAATAATAACTTTATGTAAATGGTTTAAATGCTCCCATTAAAAAATCATACAGTAGCTGAATGGAAAATAAATCATGACTCACTCATATCCTGACAACAAGAGAACCAATGGAAGAAAAAACAACAGCAATGACTGCACAGCTTGAATGTGAAGGTTTGGAAAAAAATACTCCAAGCAAGTGGACAAGAAAAATAAGGCAAGGTAGCAATACTTATATCAGACAAAATAGACTTCAAAACAAAGTCCAGAAAGACACACTGAAAGAGACTTTGTAATACTCAAGGGAAGAGTCCATCAAGAAGACATAATATGCACCCAATATATGAGCACCCAAATATATAAGGAATACCTTAAAGGACTTCAGCAAAGATAGTGACAAGAACACAATTATAGTAGGCAATTTTGACATCCCACTGTCAACAATGGACAGATTTTCCAAACAAAATATCAACAAGTGTATTGAAGCATTGAATAGTGTCCTCGATCAAATGGACATCAATTATATATTAACTGATATATATATATATATATATATATATATATATATATATATATATATATATATATATATATAGAGAGAGAGAGAGAGAGAGAGAGCCTTTCATCCCTAAGAAACTAAATACACATTCTTTTCAAAAGCACATAGAACATTTTCAAAGATAGACCACATGTTAGGACACAAAACCAGCCTCCACAAATTCAAGAAAACTGAAATCATACCAAGCATTTTCTCAGACCCCAAGGGTGTGAAACCAGAAACCACCCTCAGGGAAAAACTCAAAAACACTCAAATACATAGAGAATGAATAGCATTATATTAAACAATGAATGTATTAATAATGAGGTCAAGGAAGATATCAGAAAGTTTCTGGAAACAAATTAAAATGAACTCATAGCAGTCTAAAACTTATGGGACAGAGCAAAAGCAGTTCTGAGAGGGAAGTTCATGGTAATACAGGCCTACGTAAAAAAGACAGAAACATTTTAAATAAACAACCTAACCTTACATCTACAAGAAGTATATAGGAAACACAACAAAGACAGTCAGAATGAGTGGAAAGCAGGAAATAACCAAGATAAGAGCAAAATTAAAAGAGATAGAGACTAAAAGAACAGTTTTATGGATCAGTAAATCCAGAGCCTAGTTCTTTGAAAAGACATACAAAATTTACCAGCCTTTAAGCAGACTCATCAAGAAAAAAAGAGAGAGGACCCAAATAAACACAACCAGAAATGAAAAAGGAGAGCTTGCAAATGATACCACAGAAATTCAAGGGATTGGAAGAAATTACTATGAACAACTCTATATCAAGACATTTGAAAGCCTAGGTGAATTGGAAAAATTTCTAGAAAAATATAATCTCTCAAAGCTCAATGAAGAAGAAGGAGAAAGCTAAAGAGATCAATAATAGCTGATGAAATATCAAAGTTGTAATAAAAATCCCACAGTACACAAAAGGCCTGGACCAGATCATTTCACAGGAGATTTTACAAAGCATTTGGGGAAGACCTAACCCCTATCCTTCACAGAATATTCCAAACAATACAAGAAGAAGGAAGACTGCCAAACTCTTTTTATGAAGCCAGTGTAATCCTAATCCCAAAACCAGATGGAGCCACAAAAAAAAAAAAAAAGAAAGAAAGAAAAGAAAACTACAGTCCAATATTGCTGATGAACATAGACATTAAAATCCTCAACAAAATATTGGCAACTCACATCCAGCAATACATTAAAAAGATCATACACCATGACCAAGTGGGATTCATCCCAGCAATGCAAGAATGGTTCAATATTCACAAATTGATCAATGTAATATATCACATAAACAAAAGGAAAGACAAAAATCATATGATCATATCTATAATTTGGGAAAGCATTTGATAAATTACAGCATGCATTTAAGATAAAAACACTCAGCAAAGAGGGAATAGAGGGAGCATTCCTCAACCTGATAAAGGCCATATAGGAGAAACCTTCAGTCAACAGCATACCAAATAGACAATAAGTAAAACATTCCCACTATGATCAGAAACAAGACAAGAGTATCTGCTTTCACTACTTTTATTCAACATAGTATTGGAAGTTCTAGCCACAGCAATCAGAGAAGGAAAAGAAATAAAAGGCATCCACAGTGGAATGTAGGAAGCAAAACTGTCATTGTTTGCAGATGACATGATAGTGTACATAGAAAATGCCACAGACCCTACCAAAATTCTACTCAACCTAATGAGTCAATTTGACAAAACAACATGATAGAAAGTGAATATTCAAAAATCAAAGGCTTTTTTTTAAACTGGTAATGAAATATCAGAAACAGAAATCAGGAAAATAATCCCATTTGATAGAGCAACAAGAAAAGTAACATACCTAGGAATAAATCTAACCAAAGAGGTAAAAATCCTGTACTCAGAAAACTACAGAACAGTTATGAAAGAAATTAAGGAATCCAAAAACAATTGAAGAATATATTCTGTTCACGGATTTGAAGGACTAACTTCATTGAAATGTCCATACTACTGAAAGGAATTTATAAATTCAAAGCAATCCCTGTTAAGATGACAGTGACATTTTTGCAGACAGAAAAATTTTTCAAAAATTAATACAGAATCATAAACAACTCCAAATACCCACAGTAACTTTAAGAAAAAGGAACAAAGTAGGTAGGATCAAGATACCTGATACCAAACAATGTTACAAGGCCACTATAATCAAAACAGCCTGGACCTGGAATAAGAAGAGACACGTACATCAATGGAACACAATAGTGCACCCAGAAATAAATTCAAGACTCTATGGTCAATTAATATTTAACAAAGGGGGTAGAGGCATAAAATGGGGTAAGAATAGCCTCTTCAACAAATGGTGTTGGGTGACCTGGATAGGTACATGCACAGAAATGAAAGTCAACCACGAACTTATACCATATCCAAAAATAAAGTCAAGATGGATAAAACACTTGAACATAAATCATGACAACATAAAAGTTCTACAGGAGAATATAAAGTGGATAATCTCAGATATCTATGCAGCAATATTTTCACCAATATGTCCTCTAGAGCAAGGGACATAAAGGAAAGAATAAACAAATGGGGCCTTATCAAAATAATAACTTCTGCAAAATTAAAAGGGAACCAACTCTATGGGAAAATATATTCGCAAATGATATCTTACACAGTGTTTGATCTCCAAAATATATAAAGAACTCATATCTGGGTTGCACTCCAGGTCCCCAGTGGGTAGCACATGAGAGGCAACCACACACTGATGTTTTTCTCTATCTCTTTCTCCTTCCCCTACCTTCTCTCTAAAAATAAATAAATAAACTCCTTAAAAAATAAAAATAAAAAAGTAAAAAATGGGCAAAGGACCTGAACAGACATTTCTCCAAGGAGGACATACAGAGGGCCCAGCAACATGTCAAAGGATGCTCAACATCACTAGTCATCAGAGATACAAATTAAAACCACAATGAGATATCACTTCACACTGGTCAGAATAGCCATCATATACAAATCAACAAACAACAAATGCTGGAGAGGTTGTGGAGAAAAGGGAAACCTAGTGCACTGTGGGTGGGAATGCAGACTGGTGAAGCCACTGTGGAAAAAACAGTATGGATTTTCCTCAAAAACTAGAAATGGAACTACCTTTTGACCTGGCAGTTCCACTGCTGGGGCTATACCCTAATAATCATGAAATACCAATTCAAAAGAACCTATGCATCACAATGTTCATAGCAGCATTATTTACAATAGCCAAGTGCTGGAAGCAACCTAAGTGCCCATCAGTATATGAGTGGATCAAAAAACTATGGTACATTTACACAATGGAATACTACACAGCAGCAAGAAGGAGCTCCTATCCTTTGCATTAGCCTGGATGGATATGGAGAATATTATGCTAAGTGAAATAAGCAGATGGTGAAAGATAAATTCCATATGATCTCACCTATAAGTGGAACCTAATCAACAAAACAAAGAAGCAATGAAAAATATAACCAAAGTCATTGAAATTAAGAATGAACTGACAGCAACAAAAGCGGAGATGGCAGAGGATAATGGGGGAGAAATGGGTAGGTGTTGTCAAGGAACATGTACAAAGGACGCATGAAGAAAGCCAAAGGTGCATAGGATCAAGGGTGGGAGATAAGGATGGCCGGGGTTGAAGGAGTGGTGGAGGCAAAATGGAGACAACTCTACTTGAACAATAATAAAATATTCAAAAATTTTATCATAAAAAAGAACATGTAAGGGAAAAAAAATTCCTTTTTTATCGATCCTTGAAAAGCAAGTGGCAGGGAAGGCAGCTGTCCTCTAGAATCTGAAGGAAACCTTCAGGCTGTTCAGTAAAAAGCCAATACCTTCAGTCGTATAGTACAAAGAAATGAATTCTGCCAACAGTCTAAATGAGCTAGGAAATGGATTCCACCCTAGCTGAGTCTCCTTAGCTCAACTTAGCTGGGCCAATACTTATTTTCTTTCTCTTTCTTTTCTTCCCTCTTTCCCCTCCATCCTTTCCTCCTCTCCCTTCTTCCTTTCTCTTTCCTTATCTCTCTCCTTTCCTTCCTTCCTTCCTTCCTTCCTTCCTTCCTTCCTTCCCATTAAAGTACAGTTGACATACAATATTATATTAGTTTTTAGGTGAGTGCCATAGTGTTTCAACATGTACATTTCTTACAATGTGATAGCCACAATAAATCTAGTAACTATCTGTCACCATACAAAATTACTATAATAATACTATTTTTCCTACGCTGTGTATTATATCCTGAAGACATTTTTCTTAAATAACTGGAAGTTTGTACTTGCTATTTTCTTTCATTCTTTCATCCATCCCCCTACACCCCTCCCATCTGGCAATCATTTTTTTCTTTGGATTTATAAATCTGTTTATGTTTTCTTTTATTTGTTTATTTTGTGTTTTTAGATTCCACATATAAGTAAAATCATGTGGTATTTTTTAGAAAAAGAATTCTCATAAAAACAAGTCTCAGATTTTTCAACAACCATAAGATTTCCTCCCCAAAATAACCAAATTTATACTTATCAATCCTTCAATACACCTGCCTTGGGCATCTACCCAATTTCAGAATCCTGTCTTGTAGGCATGATCTCTGAGAACCTCTTCATTGGATCATATCTCAAACTAAAGTTTTAAGTCTCCTTCACAGTAGCCTTTTTTATACATAGATTGGTTCCCTTTTGAATCATTTGCAAAGAACTAAATTGTTAGGTTAACTTGTTTCATACTGTACAAAAACTTGAATTCCTAACCTTCCACACTGAAATATTTAGTGTGCACATACTGTACAGTTATACCTACCATTTATTTTCAATTACACTTGGCTTATTTTTGCCATAAAGCAATTGCACTGTTTTTATTCAATAAGGTAAACAGAAGGCAGTGCTTACAAAGAATGAGCTCCATCTCCAGCTTCAACAACTTAGCAAGATTGAGTCAAATGATCAGTTTACATAACTATGTTTTAAAAATATCCAAAATGTTAAAGAAAACATAAGGAGAAAAGTAAAGTACTTGTGAAGGTGAAGAATTTTAATTTTATTACAGCTGCAGTCATAGACATTTAGGCTTTAGGAAAATGGAAGTCATTCTATAATACCACCTTTGAAAGCTAGAGCAATGTATTAAGTAGCAATTTGTCTTCTATAGCAGATACTTAGAAATAAACAGGAGGTGTCAAGTAACAACTTAGTACCCTAAACTCAGCAGGCAGATCAAATTGACTTAACCCGCAATCCCTGGCTCCTCAGTCTTTGCTTCAGCCTAGGGAACATCTTCCATTGTTCCAATGTATTGTGCTCTTTTGTTCCTCTAAGCCTTCATATGAGCTATTTTATCTGTCTATAATATTCTTACTCTGCTACTTCACTTGTTTTACTCATCTTTCTGATCTCATTTAAAATGTCATTCTCTCAAAAAGCTTTCCCTGAACATCCTTCTCTGCAAGTCTGTATTAGTTGATACTGCTATACATGATCAAAACACCATGCATATCCCTTTCAGTAAATAGTACTCATCACACTGTATTATAATTGTTTTTTGCTGGTCTAATCATATGTATTAAACTGTAATCTTAATAAAAACAGATACAATGCTTTTCTTTTTCACCATATATCTCAATACCTAACAAAGTACTTAGTAAATATTTGTTGAATTGAATCAAATTAAATATAACTGTATTTGAAAATCCATAAATATGAAAGCTACCAAAAGAATAAACTTACAATTTGGATATTTAACATTATCTGGAAATTATGGGTAGCTCTTATAAGCTAAATTTTAGAGTCAGCCAACAGAACTGTAAGCTTCCCAAGGGCAGTTATTATAACTGTCATGTTTACAACTGTAGCCCCAGCACTTTGAGTGATATTGAGGATAAGATGGGAGCTCAGGAAATATTTGATGAAATAGACTAATGAACAGCTCTCATTTCAGACTTTCTCCAAATCAGGAAATTTCATGTCCTTGGAGAGTAAGAGAATCCCCACCAGGATCCTAACAAAAATATCTACCTCCTCCATGAAGCTTTTTCTAATCTCCACTACCCTCTAAACAGAAAACTTTATAGCAACTTGAATAAATACAGAAAACAAACTTATAAAACATGAGCATTACACACATGCCTTAGAAAAAATAGTCAATAAGTTGGATAACCAAATCAGGATTCAAAATGATCTCAATAAACCAGAATAAAGTACTGAAACAAAAAAGATTCAATAATATGCACTTTGTCTACCCTTAAAAGTATCAATTCACAAGAACAGGATAGGGAAAGACTAGACTTGACAACAGTTCATGTGAAATAGACCTGGGGATTTTAGTTGGCCTCAAGATCAATATAAGCCAGCAGTGAGATGTGACTGCTAAAAATGCAAGTGTGATCTAAAGCTACACTAGCAGAATTATTTTGTCAGTTCACATAAAGCAATGGTCCCACAGTACACTGTTCTACTCTAACCACATCTATGGTATTGTTTTCAAGATTGTGTAAGAGACACATTTACAAACTAGATAAAAGTTCAGAATAGATATACTAGAATGGTGAAAGAGAACAAAAACAGTATGATAGAATGCTGAAAGATCTGGGAATATTTGAACTGAACAAAAAAAAAATGAGGTCAGAGAATATAGCAGCATCCCTTGGCAGGAGGAAAGAAACAGGAGATAAGAAGTGGTGAGGGGTGTGTGTAACTTTAAAAAGTTCCACCAGTGAGTCTAATACACACACATTATTCACCATACTCACCCCACACACATGGTTGAGAATCACTGTTCATGAGGAAATAAATTAAACCAACCGACTAAATGTTACAGGAAGGAAATTCTAGAAAATAATATGTTATTACAGTTGAGGCAATCTAACAGTGGAATAGACTGCCTTATGAGGCAGTGAGCCTCTGCATCTCAGAAAGTATTTAAACAGAAACTGGACACCCACTGTCAGTGATGTTAAAGAGCAAATTATTTGCTGAAGCAGTTGTTGAAGGAGATGGCCTTCATAACAAAGATGCTATTATTCTGTCCTTCCACTTCTCTGAATTCACAAGCCATCTAAGCTTTTCCTGATTCTCTGGTAATTACCATTTATTTCTTCAGACAGTATTTATATATGATATGTGTGAGGGTGGATTCTATGCACAGAAATTTACACAGAGCAGTCTGTCAAGTGGTTGTGAATAAATGAATCCTTGAATTGTAAAATAAAAAAATTAAGAAATTTCAGAAAACCAAGTGTCAGCAACATTTACTTGAAATAATACTGGACTTGTATCCAGAATACCCAGGTTTTAGACCCAATTCAGCCACATATTAACCTTTGACCTTGGGCAAGATATTTGAAATTAATTAACCTTTGTTTTTTAATCTGTAAGGTAAGAATAAAAATGCCTGTTTCAGCTTTCACATGAAGTAATAAATGAACAAGGTTGTGTATCATAAACTCTGAGGTGTAAAACTATTTCGTAAACTATAAAACACTAAGTGTCTTTCAACCCACTGACTTATGAATAAATCACTGACTACCTATTGCTATTAGTAGCAGATTTCTATTGCTATTAATATTGATAACACTCCTCACACCATTCACCTCCATCGTCACTTCAAGAGCATGTAACCATTCCTATGGCTTAAGCTGTTTGGCTCTTCCTATGAGACCCAATTACTCTCCCTGCTTGTAAATGTGAGTACAAGAAACTTCTAACAGCATGTTGGGATAATGGAAACTATTTGATAATGTAAGATGAGTTGTTCCCCTACATCTTTTGTTACCCATCTTTTAAGAATTCTCTCCTGTACCTTCATAACTCTTAGACAGATTTCTAATTTTTTCTCCTATTCTTATGTTTATAAGGAGAGCCATTACAGCATTCCACAGTCTTTCTCTCCTCAGACAGCCCCCTTGGGCCTCCTTCTCTTCCTCATTTACTTTGGTAACTTACTTTCTCTGTCTCACTTCTTAAGAACCTTTTCTTGGAAAGGCTGTGAAAAAATCTTCCAGGCTAAAGTGCTAAGAAATAAAATAATACTGTGTATTTTTCATTCCCTTCTCTGGGAACTGTCCATTTTTAGGGAACAAATACCATTTTATGACAAAGGAATGGGCCACTAGGTTATAGGATTACCATTATTTGAGGGTACAGAACCTTTCCAGAGTCCCTCACATACAATCATATAGGCAACAGACTCCTCTAAAAAGGAAATGTCTCCCCGAGTACATTTCTGCTCTCTGAGCACAGTCACATTCTAGTCTGTATCTAGGTGTACATGGATGGCCACGCAATTGTGTCTTGGATTGGAAAATTAGATAGATGACAGCACTCAGATTCAAGCAATCTGTAGGTTGTTGTGTGAATGCCAATAATAAAGTGAATGTATGTGCCCCTTCAAGTCTCCATCTTCTTGATTTTCCAAGGTAAATGTAGCACACAAAATCACTTGTTATGCAATTTGTGTATTTGATGGGAGTGATTGTGGGGGATGGAGACAACTATACTTGAACAACAATAAAAAAGTAAAAAAAAAAAATGGATTTACTGACCAGCTCTAAAGCAGAACAAATATTGAAAACAATATGAAAAGGCAGCCTTGCTAACATTTGTAGATTTTAAAAAATTGTGCTAAAGTCTCTGGCAAGGTTTCATATTTAAATACTAATACAATTTAAACAATTTTCACAACATTTAACTTAAGAAATCATTCTTTGTATTTAACTTCTCCCTCTGCTTACTCTTATAAAGCCAACCAGATAATGGAAGAATAAATTAAATCAATGCAGCCAGCTGTGTATCTCAAATCACATTAATCTCTTTACACAGACAGGCACAGCCCTAAATTTACATAAGTTTCTCTAGCCAATTTATTTAAGATATAGTTTGCAGTAGCATCTGCTGTGAGAAAAAAAGTCAAGTTTTAAATTTTTCCATAATACGTGGATTCTCATATTATAAAAAATCCCCCTCAGTTCATGTTCTATGCCAGAATGGCAGAGAATCATGGAGCAAACTCATAAGATTCATATTCTAGCCTTACTTCTCTCGCTAATTAGTTGTAGATCCCTAAGCAAATCACTTTCCCTCTCGGAGCCCCCCTTTGTTCAACTGTAGAATAAATGTAGTTGGACTAAGTCAATTGGTCTTAGATAGCAATCTGTAGACAGGCATCAGTCAGTGACAAAACACTTATCAGTCATTACTGAACAAAAATTATATAAGGACAATGTAGTAGGTTTTTTATTAAGCTAAATTCATTTAATTTTTTAAATGCTGACTTATGTACTTATTGGTATTGGACCAAAGAAAGGCCATTATTTTATGATATGGTGATAATAGAAATGGTAGCTTTTTAAAAATCATGTCTGTACTTGGTAATATTCAAATTTAACAACCTTATATCAGTTCTTGTTTACATTTGTATAATATTATTGGTATAATACAATCAAAGTCAATTAGATGATATATAAAATTCCTTCTTGCTCAAAATTCCTAAAACTATACATCTTATAACTTTTTCTTCCCTAGGCTTTGCAACCTCTTTAGAGCCACATACAAAAGTTTTGTGTTAAGAACCACTGTATTGAGTATCCATTTTAAAAGCATCTCCAAGAGAAGTTGAAGTAGTCTGTCAAAAGTTGGTGGGTCTCTTTCACCCCCCAATCTAAATCCCAATGAGCTCCAAATACAATATCCAAATATTGGCCCTCTTCAACATTGGAAGAGTCAACAATGGCTGATGTATCACAGAGAGAGGAGGAGAGAGAAGGAAGACAAATGAGAACTCTACATTCCCTCTGCCCAAAGAATTTGGGGATCTTAGGAGTGTCTGACTAAATATCACTGCCCTCAATATGAAGCTTTCTCAGTACCACACTAGAATTTACCCAACTTTCCCTCACTGCAGTAGCCACAGATCCTTTTTAATCCACAATGATACAACTACTTCACAAAGGTGCAGAGGTTTATTCATTTCAATAGCATTTTCTTTAAAAAAAAAGATTTTATTTACTTATTTTTAGAGATGGGAAGGGAGGGAGAAAGGCAGGGAGAGAAACATCAATGTGTGGTTGCCTCTAGCACGCCCCCTACTGGAGACCTGGCCCACAACCCAGGCATGTGTCCTAGACTGAAAATTGAACCATCAATCTTTTCATTCAGAGGCCGGCACTCAATCCATTGAGCCACACCAGCCAGGGATCAAAAACATTTTCTATTCTTTATCTTGTGGTAGCTATCCTTTATAAGCTAGGCTTACCACCTGAGGAGGGCAGGCCATTGGCATGAAATACATGGCATAAAATAAAATAATAAATAAAATAAAATAAAATAAACAGAATGTATATTATCCTCATTTAAAGTAGTTTTTCTGTAAAAGAAAAAAAGTAGCTTTTGTAAAAATTTACAAAGGCTTACTTTTACAAAAATTTACAAAAGCTCCAAGTTTACTCTTGCAGATTGAAAGGAAATATAAGCTTTTGTTATTCTTTTGTTTGTTTGGAGTGTGTATGTATGTGGGTGTGAGAGAGAGTGGGGTGGGAGAGAGAGACAGCATATTTTTAAAATACAGCCCCAAGTAAAAATTCCCCTAGCTGTATTGTTGACAAATCAAGAATGGTTTCACTATTTTTAAGAACACTTCTCATAAAGAGAATTTCTAGAAATTTATAGGACTTTCTAGAAATTCTAGACATTAGAATTTCTAGACATTATAGGACATTACCATCATGGGTGAGCCAAACAGTTTTCAAAATGAAAAAAAAAAAAACCATCAGAATGAGGAAGTACTGGAAGTGAAATAGGCAGGAAAGGGGCTCTTTGATGTCAGGTTTCAAAGATACTTGAAATAATCAGGAGTCTCCTCAAGGCAATGCCTTAAAAACCAAAGTTGCATTTCAGGATGGAAACAATATTGGAAAAGAAAGAGCTTTTATGAATTACACTATTCCAAAGCAGCAAAGAATATCTAAAAAGCTAGTGAATAGTGAAGTGCCTTGCCAGTAACTCTGCAACATGTCAACTTGTCATCCTTTATTTTCCCCTCTGCCATAAAATGAAGAAAAAGATAACCAGAGTGAATGAGGTATTTTGTCATAAAGTAGCCCCATAGAACAGCAGCCATCACAGTACTTGACATTCAGAATATGGTTGCTTGCTCATGGATAGAGGATAACCATATACTTTATCATTAAGGCAGGGACATTTTTAAGGGTAAAAGTGGCAGCTATTAGTAATTACACTAAGATGGCAGATGTGAATTATAACTATCCCTAGAGAAACAAGCAAGTATGATCAATAATCAATTTAGTCATGAACTACATTCATAAAGAATAGAGTTCAGGTGTTGAATTGAGTTTCAGACATTGCTGACTAAATAGAGGCTGTGACAGTCTGACTTCAGTCAAATTGGGGACTGTTGCTTGACTCAGATTTCAGGTGATTATTCAAAGATAACCACGTATTCTCCAAAACAACACAATTCTGCTAACTCAATCCAGGAACTATCTGGAAATACAACTAAATGGTAGAGAAACTATGCAGAACAAACAACTGAACAAGAGGAAGAGAAAATCCTCAAAACATTGTACACATGGAAGAATCCATTTCAACACATCCTGTCCACACCTGCACAACAGAATACAAGAGGTTGTGAGTGAAGTGACCCTCAGTTAATCAACTGGAGGGAAGGACCCACCAAAGAAAACCCAACAACAATCAAAACACAAAGACATAGAGAGAACCAACATAAAAAACAGCCCAAGACCAAACAACAGCAAGCTCAAGAGATCAAAGAGAATGCACCACTGAATCTCGCAGGTCTTCTACCATAGAAGTTCACACCATAAACCCAAGGAATCCAAACATTTCAATTTACAAAGCAGAGGCTAATAACAAGAGTCTCACAAACAATGTAAAGACAAAGAAACAATCCCAAAATGAAGGAAAGGAAGAAGAATCAGAAAAAATGCTAAATGAAATAGAGGCAAGTGAACTCTCAAATATTGATTTCAAAGCAATGGTTGTCAGCAAGCTCAATGAGCTCACAGAGAATTAACAAAAACTACAGGGAAGCTACGATGAACTCACTGTAAACTATACCAACATGGAAAAGGAAATAGAAACTGTGAACAAGGGCCAAGAGGAAACGAAGAATACAGTATCTGAACTGAAGAACACAGTGGAAGGAAAGAAAAGCAGAATCAAAGAAGCAGAAGATTAGATCAGCAAGCTGGAGGACAAGGCAGAAAAAACACCCAGAATGAATGAGAAAGAAAAAGAGGCTCAGAAAGAATGAAGAGGGCTTAAGGAAAATGAAGGACAACATGAAACATAATAATATTCATATAATAGGGATACCAGAAGGAGAAGAAGAACAAGAGATAGAAAAACTGTCTGAAAAAGTAATGATGAAAAACTTCCCTAATTTGAAGAGAGAAAAAGACACACAAATCCAGGAAACACAGAGAGTCCCATCAAGAGGAACCCAAAGAGGCCCACATCGAGATACATCATAATTAAAATGGTAAAATTCCAAAATAAAGACAGAATCTTAAAGGCAGCAAGGAAAAAACAGGAAGTAACATACAAGGGGGCCCTGATAAGACTAGCAGCTGACTTTTCAATGGAAGCACTCCAAGCCAGAATGGAATGGCAAGAAACATTCCAAGTAATGAGAAACAGAGGACTGCAACCAAGAATACTTTGTCTGGCAAGGCTCTCAACTAAAATGGAAGACCAAATAAGAAGATTACTGGACAAAAGAACCCTCAAAGTATATACCTCCACCAAAACAGCTCTGAAAGAGGTGCTGAAGGGTTTGCTTTAATAACAAGAAGAAAAACAATGATAGAGAGAGGAACAGAGGTACGAGAAAATGGCAATGAATAAGTACCTATCAATAGTAATCTTAAATATAAATGGAGTTAGTTCCCCAATGAAGAGAAACAGAATACTGGAATAGATAAGAAAACATGACCCACAAAAATGCTGCCTACTAGAGATCAACTCAGAATAAAAGACCTACACAAACTGAAAGTGAAGGGCTGGAAACAAATTTTCCAAGAAAATGTACAGAATAAAAGCTGGGGTAGAAATACTCATATTAGAAAAAATAGATTTTAAAAGAAGAGCCATAGAGTACCAGAAGGTCAAATTATAATACTAAAGGGAAGAATCAATCAAGAAAACATAAATATTGTAAATACATATGTACCCAACAAAGAAGCACCCAAATACATAAAGAAAATCTTGGAGGACTTCAAGAAAGATATTGACAGCAACACAATCACAGTAGGAGATTTTAACATGACACTGTCAAAAATGGACAGATCTTCCAAACAAAATATCAACAAAGATATTGTGGCATTGAACAATGCCCTACATTAAATGGACTTAACTAATATATAGAGAGCCTTTCATCCCAAAGAAGCAAAATACACATTCTTTGCAAATGCACATGGAATATTTTCAAAGATAGACCACATGATAGGACACAAATCAATCCTCCACAAATTCAAGAAAATTAAATCATATCAAGCATTTTCTTAACCACAAGGGACTGAAACTAGAAGCAAACCCCAAGTGGAAAACCTAAAACACACGAACTCATGTAGATTGAATAGCATGCTATTGAACAATGAATGGGTCAAGAATGAAATTAGGGAGGATTTAAAAAAGTTTCTGGAAACAAATGAAAATGAACTCATAACAACCCAAAACTTATAGGACACAATGAAGGAAGTTCTGAGACGGAAGTTTGTAATGATACAGGCCTACCTAAAAAAGATAGAAAGATTTCAAATAAACTATATAAACCCTACTTCTACAAGAACTTGAGGTACAACAACAAAGACAACACAGAGCAACAAGAAGGAAGGAAATAACCAGGATTAGAGTAGAATTAAATGACAGAGACTAAAAGCACAATTCTAAGGATCAATAAATCCAGGAACTGTGTCTTTGAAATGACAAACAAAATCAATAAGACTTTAAGCAAGCTCATCAAGAAAAAAAGAGAGAGGACCCAAATAAACACAATCAGAAATGCAAGAGGAGAGAGTACAACTGATACCGCAGAAATACAAAAGATTGTAAGAAATTACTATAGAGAACTATATGCCAAGAAATTGGAAAACCTAGGTGAAATGGACAAATTTATAGAAAAATATAATCTTCCAAAACTCAGTGAAGAAGAAGCAGAAAGCCTGAACAGACAAATAACAGCTGATGAATTTGAAACAGTAATCAAAATGTTTCTGACACACAAAAGCCCTGGACCAGATGGTTTCACAGGAGAGTTTTACAAAGCATTTAAGGGAGAGCTAACCCCAATCCTCCACAGATTATTCCAAAAAATTCAAGAAGATGGAAGATTCACAAACTCTTTTTATGAAGTCAGCATCATCCTAATCCCAAAACCAGATAAAGACATAAACAAGAAAAAAAAATCTTCAGGCCAATATCACTGATGAACATAGATGCTAAAATCATCAAAAAACATATTGGCAAAACTGTATCCACTAATACATTAAAAAGATCATACACCATGATCAAGTGGAATTCATCTTAGAGATGCAAGGATGGTACAATATTCCCAAATGAATAAACATAATAAACCACATAACCAAAATGAAAGACAAAAGTCACATGATTATATCAACAGATGCAGAAGAAGCATTTGATAAGTACAGTACCCATTTATGATAAAACACTCACCAAAGTGGGAATAGAGGGAGCATACCTCAACGTAATAAAGGCTATATAGAAGAGACTTACAGCCAATATTGTACTCAATGGACAAAAACTTAGATCTTTCCTACTAATATCAAAAACAAGACAAGGATGGCTGCTTTCACCACTCCTGTACAACATAGTACTGGAAGTCGTAGCTACAGCAATTAGACAAGAAAAAAAAATAAAAGGCATCTGAATTGGAAAGGAGGAATTAAAACTGTCATTGTTTGCACACTACATGATAGTGTACACAGAAAATCCTATAGACTCCAACAAAAAAATTACTTGACCTAATAAATGAATGTGGCAAAACAGCTGGATACAAAGTCAATACTCAGATATCAAAGGCATTTTTGTATACCAACAATGAAATATCAGAAACAGAAATAAGGACAAAAATCCCATTTGATACAGCAACAAGAAAAATAAAGTATCTAGGAATAAACCTAACCAAGGAAGTAAAACACCTGTACTCAGAAAACTATTCAACACTGAAGAAAGAAATTAAGGCAGATACTAGTAAATGGAAGCTTGTACCATGCTCATGGATTGGACGAATTAATGTCACCAAAATGGCCATACTACCCAAAGTCCTTTATAGAATCAATGCAATACCTATTAAAATACCAATGACATATTTCACAGATATAAAACAAACATTTCAGAAATTTATATGGAACCATAAATGACCCTGAATATCTGCAGCAATTTTGAGAAAGAAGAACAAAGCAGGAGGGATCAAAATACCTAATATCAAACTGTATTAGGAGGCCACTGTAATTGAAACAGACTGCTACTAGCATAAGAACAGATGCATGGACCAATGGAGTAGAAGAGACAGCCCAGAAATAAACCCAAGTCTCTACAGTCAATTAATATTTGACAAAGTGGGCAGCAGCATAAAATGGAGCAAATATAGCCTCTTCAATGAATGGTGTTGTGAGATCTGGACAGCTACATGCAGAAAGATGAAACTCGACCACCAACTTACACCATACACAAAAATAAATTCAAGGTAGATAAAAGACTTAAATATAAGTTGTGACACCAAAAAAGTCCTAGAGGAAAACATTGGCAGGAAAATCTTCCACATTCCATGCAGCAACATCTTCACTGATATGTCCCCTAAAGCAAGGGACATAAAGGAAAGAATAAACAAATGGGATCTCATCAAAAATAAAACGCTTCTGCATGACTAAAGAAAATTGCATTAAAATGAAAAGAGAACCAACTATATGAGAAAACATATTTTCCAATGATAGCTCAGACAAGGGTTTGATCTCCAAAATATGTAAAGAACTCACACAACTCTACTCCAGGAAGACAAAAAAAAAAAAAAACCAAAACAATAAAATAATAAAAAAATGGGCAAAAGACTTGAACAGACATTTCGCCAAGCAGGACATACAGAGGGCTGAGGGACATATGAAAAGATGCTCAGCATCACTAGCCATCAGAGAGATGCAAATTAAAATCACAATGAGATACCACTTCATACTGGTCAGAATGGCTATCATAAATGGATCAACAAACAATTGTTGGAGAGAATGCGGAGAAAAGGGAACCTTAGTGCACTGTTGGTGGGAATGCATACAGTGAAGCCATTGTGGAATGGAATTTCCTCAGAAAACTAAAAATGAGACTGTCTTTTGACCCAGCAATTCCACTGCTTGGATTATACTCTAAGAGCCCTGAAACACCAATTCAAAAGAACGTATGCACCCCAATGTTCATAGCAGCACAATTTACCATAGTCAAGTGCTGGAAGCAATTTAAGTGCCCATCAGTAAATGAGTGGATCAAAGAATTATGGTACATTTACACAACGGAATTCTACACAGCAGAGAGAAAGAAGGATCTCCTTCCCTTTGTGACAGCATAGATGGAACTGGAGAGCATTATGCTAAGTGAAATAAGCCAGGTGGTGAGGGACAAATACCATATGATCTCACCTTTAACTGGAATATAATCGACAAAACAAAAAAGCAAACTAAGTGTAACCAGAGGCATTGAAATTACGAATATTCCAACAGCAGCTGGGGGTGGGGGTAGGGGACAGTTGTGAGAAGGGTTTTCAGAAACTACCATAAAGGACACATGGACAAAACCAAGGGGGAAGGTGGAATCAGGGGAGGGTGGAACCAAGGGAGGGAGTTAGGTTTGGCGTGGTTGTGGGGAGTGGTGGGGAGAAAATGCATACAACTGTAATTGAATAACAATAAAGTAATTTAGGAAAACAAATATTAAATTAAATTAAATTAAAAAATAAAGAAATAAAAAAGAACACAAGTCTGTCTTTGTCTCTAATTTTAGGTTTATGATGTTTTCAATTTTGTAAAAGTACTGATAACAAAAACAGCTGTCACAGTACAGCATAAAAAGTATGTAAACAATTCTATGGCATTATCATATTACCAAGAGTATATGTCAGGAAAACAAATTTCCGTGGAAAAGCCAGTGATTTCATGAAAACAGGAGAAAAAGGCTTGTAATGAGATTTTGATATTTATTTTTTTACTTATCTACTAAATTATTTAATTTTGTTTCATAATGAGTTTTATTTTATTTTTTATTGTTGTTCAATTACAGTTGTCCTCATTTTCCCTGTGTTACTCCCCCCAGCCTGCACACCTCTATCTCCCACATTCAATCCCCTCCACACATTGTCTTTGTCATTGGGTCCTTTATACATGCTCCTTGACTTACCCCTTCTCCTTCTTTCCTCCAGTATTCCCCTTCCCTCTTCTGTCTGGTTACTGTCAGTTTGTTCTTTATTTCCAGGTCTCTGGTTCTACTTTGCTTGCTTATTTGTTTTGTTGATTAGGTTCCACTTATAGGTGAAGTCATATGGTATTTGTCTTTCACCCCCTGGCTTATTTCACTTAGCACAATACTCTACAGTTCCACCCTTGCTATTGTGAAGGGTTTGAGCTCCTTCCTTCTTTCTTCTGCAAATGTACCACAATTTTTTGATCCACTTAGTTACTGATGGGAACTTAGTCTGTTCCCAAGCACTTGGCTATTAGAAATAGCACTGCTATAAACATTGGGGTGCTAGGTTCTTTTGAATTGGTGTTTCAGGATTCTTAAGGTATAATCCAAGCAGTGGAATTGCTGGGTCAAAAGGCAGTTCCATGTTTAGTTTTTTGAGAAAATTCCATAGTTTTTCACAGTGGCTGCACCAGTCTGCATTCCTACCAACAGTGTCCTAGGGTTCCCTTTTCTCCACAGCTCGCCAGCACTTGTTGTTTGTTGACTTGTTTATGATGGCCATCCTGATTCTGATGGCTAGTGATTTGGAGCATCCTTCCATAAGTTGCTGGGCCATCTATATAACCTCCTTGGAGAAATGTCTTTCTGTCCTCCTTCTTAGAGTTCCATAATATTAATAGTGATTTTTTGAAATTGTATCATAATTAAGGGAATTGGGTCTTTCTTCAACTTAATCTAGTCTGCTTTTGAATCATTCTATTGAATTTCTCAGTTCAGTTACTGTATTCTTTAGTTGTATAATTTCTGTTACTTTATTATATTTTCTATCTCTTTACTGAAATTCTTCTAAATTCATTCATTGCTCTCTTGACATTATTGAGTAGGTTTACTTTGAATTTTCTGTGAGGTAAACCAAAATTGTATCATTAAATTTTTTTTAAATATATCTTGTTCCTTTGTGATATTTTCCCTTGTTTCTTCATTTTCCTTTACTCTTCATGTTGGCATCTGTGCATTAGAAAAAATATCCACCTTTCCCAATCTGCATGGACTAAAGTCATACAGAAATGACCCTCAAGAATCAGCCTTGCCACAGATTCTGGGGGCTTCTTCACAACTTTGCAATAGTCCAAACTGCCATCTTTATCTTAGCAGCTCCCAAGACATGCAGAGCATTTCAGGTTCTTTTAGCCTTCTGAGACAGGCAAGACAAAAACCATCTCCCAAGAAGTATTTGGAAAATTTGGGACTTTGAATATTTGGACCAACCCTTTCCTTCCCCAAAGAGAATCTAGGGAGTTTTCACCTACTCACTCTGTGCTGGTTGGATATAGGGGCTATGGCAACTTATCTCATGCTAATTCAAACTGTTATCTTTGTTCTCAGTAGCTCCCAGATGTTTAGAGTATGCCAAGCTCTGTCAGTGCTCTCAAACAGTTAAGACAGAAGAAAGTTCCACAATCAGCCTTGGAAAAACTGGCATGTTAGGCATGCAATTCTACTCTTTCTCTGCCCAAGCAGATGCTATGGGCCTATGGATTTCTTTCTGATTTTATGGGCTGTGCCAGGGGTAGGGATTTTGGAGGGAGAGTGTCCTGAATCTAGAATATATAGTAAAAGTTATTATTATTTTTATTGTTTATGCTCTTTTTGTCTTGCTTAAGATATTCTTGCTTATTTCAGTGTCATATTTTCTTCTGAAAGCTCTATTTTTTCAAAATTTTTAATATTCCATTTTGGAAATTTATATCTGTAGGATATTTGGGTCTGATTTCAAAGCATGCTATCAGAAACAATTTGTTTTTATTTTTTCATATGAATTGTTAGTTGTTCCATTACCAATTATTTTTTTAAGATTTTATTTATTTATTTTTAGAGAGGAGAAGGTAGGGAGAAAGAGAGGGAAACATCAGTGTGTAGTTGCCTCTTGATTGCCCCCATCTGGGGGCCTGGCCTACAACCCAAGCTTGCGCTCTGACTGGGAATTGAACCAGCGACCCTGTGGTTCAGAGTCCAGTGCTCAATTCACTGAACCACACTAGCCAGGGCCCATTACCAATTATTAAAGAGACTATCCTTTCCCCATTGGTGTGTTTCTGGTTTTCATATATGCATGTGTTTTTATGAGACATGTCTATTTGCCTATCCCTGTACCAATATTGAATTGCCTTAATAGAGAGAGAGAGACTCTTTTTCAAGTTTCTTTCCAAATATATTGGAGTTTACATTAATTTAAGAGAAATTTCCCTCTCCTAAATACAATGTATTCCCAATTGATTTTCGTGACTTCACTTAAATCTTTAAACCCAACTACCCTCTTTCCATGTTACATGTTTAGTACAGGGATTATATTTAGTTCTATCTTATTTTTTATATCCCTCAAATTGGTCATTATCAGTATTAATGTTTTATAGAGTAACTGCTTGTTGAATTTACTCATTGTTACTAATATCTTATCCACTAGCTCTTCTTACACCTCAGTCCCTTTTCCTGAATTCAGTGCTATTCATTATTTCACCATCACTTTGAAGTCATTATTCTTTCTTCTGACTTCCATTGTTGCTGTTGAGAATTCTCCTATTAGACGAATTGTTGTTCCTTTCAGGTAAATGGTCCTTCCTTTACACTGTCTTTTAAGAAGTTTTCCTTGCCGTTGGTGTTTTTGTAGTTTTATTATGATGAGACTAACTATAGATTATTTTTGTTTTTCCTGCTAGGGATCCATTGTACTTCCAAAATGTGGAAAAAGTCTTTGATCAATGCTGAAAAATTCTTATCCACTATTTTATAAGATTTTACTTATTTACTTTTAGAGAGGGGAAGGGGGGAGAAAGAGTGGGAGAGAAACATCAATATGTGATTTCCTCTCATGTGTCCCCTTACTGGGGATGTGACCACAACTCAGGTATGTGCCCTAGAGTCGCAATCCAACAAGTGACCCCTTTGATTCACAGGCTGGCACTCAATCCACTAAGCTACAACAGCCAGGGCAATTTTTTATTTATTCATTTTAGAGAAAAAGAAAAGGGAGGGAGAGAGTGACAGGGAAAGGGAGTGAGGGAGGAAGAGAGACAGAGAGAGAGAGAAACATAAATTTGTTGTTACACTTATTTATGCATTCATTGGTTACTTCTTGTATGTGCCCTGACAAGGGATGAACCCACAACCTTGGTGTATCAGGACAATACTGTAGTCAACTGAGCAACCCAGCCAGCTTAGTCACTATTTTCTTGATTTTTGCATCACTCTCAGTCTATTTTCTTTGAAATTCAAATTATTATTTATAATCTATCTGCTTGCATAGTTTTTATTGCTCTTTAATATTTTCAGTCCTTTCTCTTATATCTATAATGGTTTTAAACATTTTAGATTTATAAACTCAATCTCATTGTCCTACTTTTGATGTTTTTGGCCTTCTAATTCTTCTCTTTGTTGTATTTGCAATTATCATTCATAGTCATATGTGTTTTTTTTTTTTTTTCAAAAAAAGATCTTAGGATATGAACTCTTCTGCTGCAGAATTCTATATGTGAAAATCTTTTGCAGCCTGAATTTATCACTGGAACCATTAGCTGGACCCAATTTTATGTTAAATGTTAGGCTGAGGAGTCCCTAAACCCTTCAGGGAGTATAAATTAAAACTTCAAATTACTGAGTCATGGTCTCATTGTTGTAAATTTACAGGACATAATTTTTCTTCACCCAGATCCCACACAATAATAGGCTTCCTTGTTATTTGTCTGTATTATTACATATAATTTTTTCTAGTTATTTTTTTAATTGAGGTTGTAGTCCTTCAGATTTCTGGTTTTACTTGAGAAGTATTCTTCATTGTCCAAAGGATTTATCTCTTGTCCCCATATAAATATCAAAATGCACATCTTTAGAGTATTAATACTGATGCTACTTCTACCTCCCTCTCTAGAGCTTCCGTATCCTAAAGTATATGCTTATCTCTCCAATTCACTCTCTTTGTTTCTGAATCCCAACAATAATTCATTCTTTCCCAACAGTTAAGTCATGTATTTAAAAGAAAATTTGTTGTAATTTATTTAATCTCTCTAGAACCCTCTTAGAATTTTTTAAATTTATTTTTATAGGGGTAGTTGGAAACCTGAAGGAAATTTTAATGTAAGATGGGAATATAAAAGACTGCAATCTTTGAACAAAATATTCGATAAATTCATCTACATAAAAATTAAAATCTCCTATATGGAAAAAAATACCATTAAAAAGACAAAAGACAATGACAAACTAAGAACAAATATTTGCTATATATTTCACAGAAAAAAGGGCGAATTCCTTTCATATTCAAAGAGCTATTGAAATTGAATGAGAAAAATAAATAAATAGAAAAGCTGAAGTTCACAAAATAAAAATGCAAATCATCAATAAACATTTGAAATTTTAGAAATTACCTCATTTGTAATTTTAAAATGCCAAATAAAGGGGATAGATGGTGGCCAGGTAGGTGAGAGCTTAACCCATCTGCTTGTGCACCCAACTAGGATACCTAGCCAGTCTTCAGAGGAAAAGAGTGAACATCCAATATAATTCCAGCTGATGTGAAATTTGGAAGACAAGGTGTATGGAGGGCATTAAAAGGAAGACAGTAAGGAAATTTTGCAGGCTAATGAGAGGATTACCAGACACCATGGATGCCAAGGCAGCTTTGAAGCAGAGCCAGGTCAGTGATTGCAACTTAGCAGGTCCTTCCCATCCCAGAGCAGTGAGTTTGCAGACCTATGCCAGAAGAGACCTGGAAGCTTCAAGTTGCTAGGGGGTAAAGACATACAGTAAGAGACATATATCTGTTGGCATAACCAGGCTGGGAATGTGGTTGCTAGCTAATATAGTACCAGAGAAATTGGGGAGCCAGGTAACACCTGGAGATGGGAGAACAGGGGGGCTGCAACTGGCCATGACCCTGATAGTCTCTGGACTGGTAAGAGAATTGGTCTGTGTGGAAAGCAAGGCCCTTATTAGCAAAGGACTGCTGCAAACAAGGAAAATTCACACAAAAAAGGCTCCAAGGCACCATGCAAGGACCTCTCCCGTGCAGCAGCCTAGCCAGCAAAGAGGAAAGAGGAGGGGGATGATTTGCTCCCACTCAGGGCACTTCATGGGCTGGACAAACTAGGGCATCAAGGGTTCAGAGAGGTAGCAGCACCCAGAGAGACTTAATTCAATAGGCGGACTAAACTGCCTTGAACTGACCCTGTGTGCACATAGGTCCAGGCCAACAAAGAAGAAGTGGTATGATTTTCTGCCATTTATTGTACCTCATGGACCAATCAAAGGGTTGCACAAGGAGGTGGACTATAGGTGTCTGCCTCACATATACAAGAAGTGGGCAGTGTGGGCTGCACAATGTCTGGGGGCATGGAATGGAAAATGGACACCTATGAATATTGTAGCCCAGACTGAGTCCCTATCCTCACTGAACCACAGGAAAGGAAAAAATGGAGCCCAGCTCTTCTCTGTCTACAGCATCCAGGAAAACCAGCAAAACCAAGTTGGGAGATTTAAGTCAGCAGAAGGCCTTTTTTTTTTTTTTTTTTTTTTTTTTTTTTTGCTCAAGTGTAAGACAATAGGACCTGGAGATGGGAGAAGACCAAAAAACAAATACAGAAAGAAGTCAGAAAGCTAACACTAATACCTGAGATAAATTTCACCTTGCTATCCCTCTGAACTTACATTATATTTTATTTTTTGTTACTTCTACTTTCTTATTTACTTTTTATTTACTTTTTTATTTCTCTTCTTTCCATTTAGGTTTGTGTTTGGTTTGTTTCTTCGATTTCATTGTCTGATTGGTTTTCCTTATTCTCCCTATCATATTGCATTCTAATTTTTCTTCTTCCACTTCACTCATATTATAATAGCACACTACTCTTGGTCTTTTACTATTTATTCTTTTATTCTTTTAATCATATTATTATTATTATTCCAAATCCCAAACAGCACCTTCCCTGGTCTTAATCCATTTCACATCTTCCTGAGCTTTATTACTGTTATGAATAACTTTATCCTCTCATATACTACATTATTTTTCTATCCCTTACTCTCACTATAACTCACCTTCTAGCCTCACATAAGCATTCTGCTTTCTTTTTTTTTTTTATTGTGATAATTTTTTTTTTCAAATTACAGTTGACATTCAACATTATTTCAAGTGTACAGCATGGTGGTTAGACAATCATATACATTAAAAAGTGATCCCCCAATATTTCAAGTACCAACCTAGCACTATCAGTAGTTACTACAATATTATTGATTAAATTCCCTATGCTGTGCTTTTTATCCCCATGACTATTTTTTTAATTAAATTTTAATTGTTGTTCTTATACAGTTTTCTGTTTTCTACTCCCATCCCGTCCCTCCGCCCCAGCCCTCCCCAGCTCCCTTCCCTTTCCACCCCCCCCTAGCTTTTGTCCATATGTCTTTCATACTT
>PVKU01014155.1:0-24611 GCA_004027475.1 Anoura caudifer
TTGCTAACCCTCCATGTGATCTCCATTTCTGTGTTTCTGCTCCTGTTGTAGTGGTTTGCTTAGTTGGCTTTTGTTTTAGGTCTGGTTGTTAATACCTGTGAGTTTGCTGTCTTTTTACTGTTCATATTTTTTATCTTCTTTTTCTTAGATAAGTCCCTTTAACATTTCATGTAATAAGGGCTTGGTGATGATGAACTCCCTTTAACTTGACCTTATCTGAGAAGCACTTTATCTTCCCTTCCATTCTAAATGACAGCTTTGCTGGATAGAGCAATCTTGGATGTAGGTCTTTGATATTCATGACTTGGAATACCTCTTTCCAGCCTCTTCTTGCCTATAAGGTCCCTTTTGAGAAGTCCGCTGACAGTCTGATGGGAACTCCTTTGTAGGTGACTGTCCCCTTATCCCTTGCTGCTTCTAGAATTCTCTCCCTCATTTGAATCTTGGGTAATGTAATTATAATGTGCCTTGGTGTGTTCCTCCTTGGGTCCAACTTCTTTGGGACTCTCTGAGCTTCCTGGACTTCCTGGAAGACTATTTCCTTTGCTAGATTGGGGGAGTTCTCCTTTATTATTTGTTCAAATAAGTTTTCCACTTGTTGCTCCTCTTCTTCCCCTTCTGGTATCCCTATAATTCAGATATTGGGATGTTTAAAGATGCCCTGGAGGTTCCTAAGCCTCTCCTCATTTTTTTGAATTCTGGTTTCTTCCTTATTTTTTGTTTGGTTGTTTCTTTCTTCCTCCTGGTCCACTCCATTGATTTGAGTCCCAGTTTTCCTCCTATCTCTGTTGGTTCCCCATGCATCTTTCTTCATTTCACTTATTGTAGCCTTCATTTTTTTATCTAATTTGTGAGCAAAATCAACCAATTCTGTAAGCATCCTGATCACCAGGGTTTTGAATTGTGCATCTGATAGGCTGGCAATCTCTTCATCACTTAGATAAATTGGCTCTGGGGCTTTGATTTGTTCTCCGGTTTGAGCCATTTTCATTTCTGTTTTTTTTTTTTTTTTTTTGTCTAGTTGCGGCTGTTAGGTAGTGAGGGGTGGAGCCTCAGGTGTTCCCCAGGGCGGGACAGCCCAGTCGCTGGGTAGTGATGCTGTATGTGGGGGTGAGGTCTGAGAGGAGACAATGGTACTTGCTTTGCTCACTCTCGGATTCCAGTCACCGCTTCCTCTTTACCTGGATTATCTGCACATGAATGTGGGACCACCCCGTCAGCCAGCTGCCTTGCACAGCCTCACTGGGTCTGCACAGTTGCCACCCCGTGCCTGGGTTCTGCTAGTCCCACCTGTGCACCCGGGGGCTGCCAGCTGCTGCTGCCTGTGTGCCTGGTCCGCACCTCTGCTTTTTCCTGCCACGACTCCGTCCCTCTTACCGGTCTGGATGAATCGTTGTTGGACTTCCAAACAGTTTGATTTTCTGAGTTCTGGTTGTTTTCTTGTTTCTAAATCTTTGTTGTCCTTAATTTTGGTTGTGAGAAGAGGCACAGTGTGTCTGCCTATGCCTCCATCTTGTCCAGAAATCTCCAGGACAACTTTAAACCTTCCAACATCCAAATCATAGAGGTGCCAGAAGGGGGAGAGGAAGTACAAAAAATTGAAAACTTATTTGAACAAATAATGGAGAGCTTCCCCAATCTGGCAAAGAAAATAGACTTCCAAGAAGTCCTTGAAGCTCAGAAAGTCCCAAAGAAGTTGGACCCAAGGAGGAACACACCAAGGCACATTGTAATTACATTACCCATAGTGAAAGATAAGGAGAAAATCTTAGAAGCAGCAAGAGAAAAGAAGACAGTTACCTACAAAGGAGTTCCCATAAAACTATCAGCTGATTTCTCGAAATAAAACTTGCAGGTAAGAAGGGGCTGGAAAGAAGTATTCAAAGTCATGAAAAGCAAGGGCGTACATCCCAGATTGCTCTATCCAGCAAAGCTGTCATTTAGAATGGAAGGGAGGATAAAGTGCTTCCCAGATAAGGTCAAGTTAAAGAGTTCATTATCACCAAGCCCTTATTATATGAAATGTTAAAAGGACTTATTTAAGAAAAACAAGATCAAAACTATGAACAGTAACAGGACACAAAACTCAGAACTGTCAACAACTGAACCTAATTAATAAATAAATGCATAAAAATAAATAAAATAAGGAAACATCTAGAACAGGAACAGAATCACAGTAATGGAGATGTCCTGGAGGGTTATCAGTGGGGAGGAGAAGGGAGAAGAATGGCGGGGAATGTTCAGTAAATAAAAAGCAGAAATGGTAGCTACAAAATAGAAGGGAGGTTAAGAATAATATAGGAAATGGAGAAGCTGAAAAACTTGTATGTATGACCCATGGATGTGAACTGAGGGTGGAGGGGAATGCTCGTGGAAGGGGAGGTGCAGGGAATACAGGGGAGAGAAAAATGCAACCACTCTAATAGCATAATCAAGAAAATGCACTTAAAAATAAAATAAAATGTATAGAGTGTTACAATTTTATATTTATTTGAAAATATGTAATTCTTTGCAAAGATGTTAGTTTAGATTATAAATGATTGTAGAACCTCTCAAATTTATTTGAGTTATGGCATAAAATTGAAGTCAGATTGTGTTAATTCATTTGGATACTTTAACAATATTTAATTATTTTCCAAGGACTAATATTAACAGTAGTTTATCTAATAAATAGAAATATGCTTGGTAATTTTTCATAAGCTATATTATTAAAAGGGAGTTCACATTTGAAATTACTTAATTATTTCAATTCTTATATTATTTTCACATTTTGCATCTCATTTTATATGCCATATTCTATTTATTATATTTTTATTTTTCTCAGAGTGTCTATATATTAAGCATATTTCTGAATATTAAATATTAGGTGTATCAATAATTAACATCTGTGTTTTACATTTTAAATATTTATTTTTTCTAAATGCATTGCTGCATTTCTAAAAATTCACTGCTATGTATTTGGGTAGCACTGTGAGTTGTGAAATATCTGCATACACTTTTTTAATGGAAATTAGCTTTCTTGACAATGTTTTCTTATTTCTTTATTCATTTATTTAAAAGCCATTTACTTAGCCTTTAATAGATACCTAACCCTATGTCATTTCCTTGAGATACATTAGTTTTCTTTTTTTAAAAGATTTATTTATTTATTTTTAGAGATAGGGAAAGGGAAGGAGAAAGAGAGGGAAAGAAACATCAATGTGTGGTTGCCTCTTGTGCACCCCCTACTGGGGCCCTGGCCTGCAACCCAGGCATGTGCTCCAAATGGGAATCAAAATAGTGACCCTTTGATTCGCAGGGCCACTCTCAATCCACTGAGCTACACCAGTCAGGGCAAGATACATTAGTTTTCTTAAATCATTTGTAGTTGTCCCAATCTTCCCCCTTTGCCCTCTTTGACTCAACCCTCCCCCACCTCCCACTCCCACAGTCAATCCCCACCCTGTTGTCTATGTCCATGGGTCATTCATACACATTCTTTGTCTAGTCCTTTCTCCTTCTTTCCACCAATATCCACCTCCCCTCTCCCCTCTGATAGTTTTTAAGTGAAGAGGTCACATGCAACCTAAAATTCTTTAGGAATCTATCGCAACACAAAATTAAGAGGTATAAGATTGAGTATGGTGCTCTTTCCAAGAAAAAACAAAAAGAGGAGGGATTTAGAAGAGATGTTGAGCTGGCCCGATTATAGATTTTTTTTTTTTTTTTTTACTGATGGTGCAGGTGGAGAGGAGGAAGATAACTACAATTGAGAGTGATTGTCTTCAAAACTTTCAATTATTTTCAGTAGTTTCAAAAATCGGTGCCATCATTTAAAATGAAACCTTGTCAAATGATAAGTTTGGATATTTAAATTTGGACTATTCTGCAATTCTTTATATTTGAAAATAAGTGTTAGGTTTTATGGATACTGTTCTGTGCCTATAGATGGCATTAATATTACCATAGAAAAAAGGTGTGTTTGATGTCTTGCCTGGTGATTTGAGAGAGTATAACCTTCAAATTTTTTGTAAAACTAAAGCAAGTTTTAGTTTTGTGTTTCTCATATCATATCTAGCAGGTTCAATAAAGAATAAAATGATTCTCTGTTTACCTTAGTTGTGGATAGCGAATTATGACAGAGTTTTAGAATAGTGTACTCAGATCAGCTGCTCTTTGACTACAGAGTCATAGCTTGATGAGGTGAAAGGTGCATTTTATGAACATATTTCTACAGCATTATTTTGTGGTGTTCTCTATGGCAGGACAGTAACAGTCTAGTGTTCTCATGGCTTTTTGATAGTTTTTGTTGGTTGGTAAAAGAGAACTTTGGAAAGTTTTTATTCTTTTGTTTCACATTAAAACAAAACATCTTATTTTTTTAACATTTGGGTTCTTTGTCCTATAAAGGAAAAAAAAATCCCTCTCTTTTTCTACTATTTGGAGCTCATTTATGAACCCCTGAAGATGAGTATGATCAAATCTTGAAATTCTGATCTAATCTGGTCTGACAAATCTTTCTGTAAAAATTCAGTGTGTTCTCAGATTGGTCCTGATGATGTAGGCTGTTTCTTTAGTTTTCAATTCAGAGTTTTAGTGTGTTCTAGTTTGGGCAGTATAGTAGAGCTGCCAAAGTATAACTTGAATAAACATTCATGTAGGCAGTTATTCTGAATTTAAATGACAAAGAGGAAGATAGGATTAAACACTTGGTCCAAACAGAGACATTATTGATTTTATATTACCTGGCAACCTTAAACATTTTTTAAAAAATATACCTTAAATTCATAAAAATGAAAGGCATAGAAAAGTAAACATCCACAGAATGCATGTGAGAAGAGATTGTAAGAAGTTATATATAGTTATAATATACTTAGCCTTTTTCTTTTATTAACATTCTGCCTCCCCAAGTCTGGAAAAGCTTGCTTTAATTTCTTTTATTCTTCATTACCTTCAATTGCTTTGAACACATTTTTACTACACCTATCTTCCTAATGAGATAAAAAGATATTCAATTATTTGACATGTTGGAATTCAAAATGTTTATTTGAATGGTTTTTTAAAGTGTTGTTCAACAAAATATATTTTTAAAAACTCTCTGATTGTTTAAATGCTCCCAATAAAAGATTGTTATGTCTCTGGCAATTTTTTTTTTTTTTTTTTTTTTTTTTTTTTTTTTTTTTTTTTTTTTTTTTTTTTTTTTTTTTTTTTTTTTTTTGCTGCATATCCTATACATTTCTGACGGAGATGTGTTAAAACCTTCACCTAAGAATGTGAAACTTTAATTTCTCATTTTTGGTCAATTTTTGTTTTGTATATTTTGAAACAATGTTATTGAATAGATTGACCCTTTTATAATTATGATAATATAGATTATAATTATTATACTACATTTATTTTCATCTGCACTAAATTTGTATTAAGTCTACTTGGCCTGATAATAGCTTCTATTTGTTAGTATTTGCTGGTATGTATCTTTCATTCTTTTAGGTTTAATATTTCTGTATTTTTATATTTTACATGTGTCTCTAGTAAATAGAATATAGTTGTCTTTTTCCCTTAAACTTCAGATTTAGAAAGCTTTATCTTTTAATTGGAGTCTGTACTTTTGTTTGCTTTTAATTAACTACTAAAATGTTTGAACTGAAATGTATTATCTTAGTATTTGGTTTTCTATTTGTCCCACTTGTTCTATGCTTCCTTCGGTAGTCCTTTGGATTAATTATGTTTTTAATTATTCCATTTCCTCTTTTGTTAGTTTGTTTTATATGTATATATACACACATATATACATATACACACATATATGATTACAGTATATAGTATATCTTTAAACTCAGAAAAACCTAATTTAAATGAACACATATAATTTTCTGTGTAATGTTAGATATTAAAAAAACTTTTAATATTTTAATTCTATTTATTTCTGCCATATTTTAGTCATATATTTTAATTCTACAGATATATATGTATATACCCATAATACATTATCATGTCTCCAATATTTGTTAATATATATGCAGATATTTACTATTTTCTTTGAACATTAAATATCCCCCACCTCTGGGCTTCTATCTGAGATCATTGTTCGAATTCCTGAAGAACTGTCTTAATATTTGTTCTAGTATGGGTGTGCTGGTGATAAATTCCTTTTGTCTCTGTCTTTCATTCTATTTTCTCCTAAAATGCCTATTTCAATTTATTTTCAGCATATTTTAAATGGATATAGACTGATATGTTTGCAGTTATTTTTTATTTTTAGCATTTTTCTGGCTTTTATTCTTGTGAATTTATTATTACTTTTAGAAACTAATGTGTCTTTTCTCTGGCTGCTTTTAACCTTTCTTTTCCTTTGGATTCTAGTAACTTTATGTACTTTTTATATGGAACATTTGTCTTTTCCTTTTTTTTTCTTGTAGTTCAGACCTGTGACTAGATTTGAAACAATCTGATCCAATGTATTTTCCCATATTGCTTCTTTTGTCTTTCTCCCCTTATTTTCTTCTAGGATTCCAATTACATATATGTTGTTGCTTCATCATATACCATATGTTTTTTTGTCCTTTTTATCTGTATTTCCATGCTTTATTCTCTCCAAGTTTTATTCTAATATTTCATATCAATCCAGTCAGGGATTGGAGTGAATCCAGGATGGACATGAGTCACTGGGAGCTTAGTGGGATTACAAATGGAAGGAAAGCTGGAGGTCTCCCCATGACCTCCTCATGGGAGATCTGAATTCCAGTGTAGTCCTCTTAACCCAGTCTCTCTGCTGATAACTCTGCTTAAGATCTGTAATTGTCAGCCACTGCTTTCTGCTCAGTTTTTCAGGTTATTACTTTCAGATTAGCAAATGACTCTGAAAGGACAAACTCTACTTCTACTATCTACTCCTACCACACTCAAAGCATCTGACACCGGATATGCTGGGGTTTTCACCAGACCAACCCATTATCCAACTCCTGGCTGAAATACCAACTGAGTATTCTACGACTCAATTCAGTTCTGACAAAATCTTCCTGGAGTTAAATCAGATCTCACAACTTAAGGGCTCAGTCCTGTAAAACTCCCTCCATTTCGGACTCTAATCTCAAATACAGATCGTTACATATGCATCTGACCAACTGGCTATAAATTAGAGTTTCCCCAAACCTCCTTTTTGTGTTTGATAATGAACTAGAATGGCTCAAAGGACTCAGGAAAACAGTTTACTTCCTGTATTATTGATTTATTATATAAGGATATGACTCAGGAATAGCTAGACAAAAGAGATGCAGAGAGCAAGGTGTGGAGAAAGGGATATGGTGTGTCCACGTCCTCTGCAGCTGTGCCACCCTGCCAGCACCTCCATGTATTCACCCACCTAGAAGCTCTCCAAATCCCTTTGCCTAGGACTTATAAAGAGGCTTCATTAAGTAGGCATTAATGATTAATGACATTGGGCCATTGGTGATTAAGTCAAGCTGTAGTCCCTTTCCCCTTCCTAGAGGTTAGGGGATTGGGATGAATGTTCCAACTATCTAATCACATGGTTGTATCCCCTTGCAAGCAGCCCTCACCCAGGAGCCCCCAGTCACCAGCCATTTCATTAGCATACAAAAACTCTTAGCAGTCAGAGGATTCCAAGGGTTTTAGGAGCTATATGCCAGGAAGTCCTTGGCAAGTAACTAAGTATAAAGTTGTCACAGACTCTTAGCATAAAAGTAGCACCAAATGTCACCTTTATTTCTCTGGCTTCTGTTTTTTTTTGTAAAAATTTTGAGGTTTCAGGTCTTTGACACTTCAAACCTGCATTAGTAGGCTTGTGAAGTCTCTAAACATATTTGTTTTTTGGTGAGACTGTTCTAGTTTTCCTTAGTAAAAGCGTTGGTCAGTGCAAGAGCTAAAGAACTACAGCCTATGTGCCAAATATATCCTGCCACTGGATTTTATAACTGAAGTTTTATTGGAACAACTGCCATACTAAGTGTGCATCATGCACACTTTTTTGCCAAAATTTTTTTAGGTAAAAATGAGGATGCACATTATACATGGGTATGATCATTGTTTACCATGATATGTGATATTACATGGGTATAATAATGGGTACATAATGCACACAAAAACGTGGTGTGCACAAAAACGTGGTGTGCATTATACATGGCAAAATACAGCATTTGCTTACTACTGTCTGGCCGCTTTCCTGCTCCAAAGGCAGACTTGGGGCAGAATTGCATAGTTGTGACAGAGTATATATCCTGCAAAGCCTGACATTCACTATCTTGTGCTTTCCAAAAAGAAAAAAAGACAACTTCTACTCTAACACACCACTACTAGCTAAAAAAGAACTAAAATTATTATATAATCTAATCGTTGCTCTGTATCCATTGGGAGAATTGCCCCATTGTTTTGGATTATCATTTTTATAAAATACATTTAAAACATAATTATATATACTTTTCATATTTAACAAAAAGTCTAATGACGGTTTCTACTTTTATTGTCCAAATTCCATTATATTGTGTTTATTAGATCCAAACCTATTTTGGCATTATCTGGGCATTTTTAAAATAGAATACTCTAGGAAAAAACTTTAGAAATGAAAGAAATGCCAGCAGACAAATATGTCTTTTATCTTGAAACTATACTACTTATTTATGTAAGCCAAACAAAACTAAACGTGTGTACTGAACTTTCAGCTGTTTAAGTCACTGGATCATGAACAGAGTTATGTGGCTGGTTTCCAACTATATAAACCCTCAGTTGACTAGTGCACAGATTGCCCAGCCACTAGTGCTTCTCTTTCTGAAATTTAAAATAATATTCTTGAATTAACAGCAGGTTATTTCTGTTATTTCTACTATCAACCATATTTATGGAATTAATTCTCTGTAATTCCTCCTGGGAATAACTGAAGAAAAGATAAGGCAACTCAGATTAAAGCTATGCATTTAAAGAGTCAATTAACATTGAAATATATTTATAGCAAATATTTCTACTGTCATCTTTTTTATCTTTTTCTTAGATAAGTCCCTTTAACATTTCATAGACTAAGGGCTTGGTGATGATGAACTCCTTTAACTTGACCTTATCTGGGAAGCACTTTATCTGCCCTTCCATTCTAAATGACAGCTTCGCTGAATAGAGCAATCTTGGAAGTAGGTCCTTGCCTTTCATGACTTGGAATACTTCTTTCCAGCCCCTTCTTACCTATAAGGTCTCTTTTGAGAAATCAGCTGACAGTCTGATGGGAACTCCTTTGTAGGTGACTGTGCCCTTATCCCTTGTTGCTTCTAGAATTCTCTCCTTCATTTTAATTATGATGTGCCTTGGTGTGTTCCTCCTTGGGTCCTACTTCTTTGGGACTCTCTGAGCTTCCTGGACTTCCTGGAAGTCTATTTCCTTTGCCAGATTGGGGAAGTTTCCTTTTATTATTTGTTCAAATAAGTTTCCCACTTGTTGCTCTTCCTCTTCCCCTTCTGGTACTCCTATAATTTGGATGTTGGGATGTTTAGAGATGTCCTGGAGGTTCCTAAGCCTCTCCTCATTTTTTTGAATCCTTGTTTCTTCATTCTTTTCTGATTGGTTGTTTCTTTCTTCCTTCTGGTCCACTCCATTGATTTGAGTCCCAGTTTTCCTCCCATCAGTATTGGTTCCCTGTGTGTTTTCCTTCATTTCACTTATTGTAGCCTTCATTTATTCATCTAACTTGGGACCCAAATCAACCAATAATTTGCAACCCAAATCAACCAATTCTGTGAACATCCTGATCACTATTGCTTTGAACTGTGCATCTGATAGGTTGCTATCTGTTCATTGCTTAGATGAATTGGCTCTGGGGCTTTGATCTGTTCTCCCATTTGAGCCTTTTTTGGTTTTGTTTGGCTTGGGGTTTTGTTTTGTTTTGCTTTTTTTGGGGGGTCTGGTCGCGGCTGTTATGTAGTGAGGGCAGCCCAGTCTCTGGGTTGTGATGCTGGATGTGTGGTGGGGTCTGAGAAGGAATAGCGCACTTGCTCTGTGCTCTCTCAGATTCCAGTTCTTCTGCCACTTTCCCCAAGCAAGTTGGGCCCTTCTGGCACTGAGTCCCATGTGGGTGGGCTTGGGTACATCCCAGGACCATGTGGTCCTCTCCAATGAACTCTCCTGTGAGGCTGGGAGTCTTTCCTGGCACCTCAACGCCAACAAGTGTTTTCAATTGGTGCTTTTAGGCCTCACTTCCTGGCACTGGGGCCTGTACTGCGCAGTCTTTCTTGCTGCCCGTTTTTGCCTGTTTATCTGCATGGGAATGTGCGACCTTGGTCAGCCACCTTGTGCGCCTTGCTGGGTCTTCTCAGCCTCCCCTCGCCTGGTAACCGCCGCCTGTGTGCATGGGGTGTGCCAACACCACCTGCGCATCTGGGACCACTAGCCACTGCTTTTTTCCTGCTGTGATCCCTCTCCACTGGCCACCGACTCCGCCTCTCTTACTGGTCTGGGTGAATCGCTGTCCAACTTCCATACAATTCAATTTTCTATCTGTTCTGGTTGGTTTTTTTTAGGTTTTAAGTTTTTGTTGTCCTTAATTTTGGTTGTGAGAGGAGGCACAGTATGTCCACCTATGCCTCCATCTTGGCCAGAAGTCCCCTATAGTGAATATCTCTTTAAGAAGCCTTGTACCACTGAGTCTGATTCTTCACAGCACTTCCTGAATTAGTAATATCAGAATGTGTTACACAGTTTTGAGACCATATGGCCATATTGAAGAGATCTAAGTGTATTTGTTACATATTCACACATATATGATGTTTGCCTTATGTTCTTACCTATTTATGTAGTTCGATGATACAGCAAAAGGTTGCATGTATAATATTTCTATTGTGAGTCTGCCTCTCAAAATAATAGAAGATGATAGGCTTTTTTGAATCTCAGGTAACAGTGAAGACCTACTCCTGAATTAATGTTGTAATGGGACTGATCTCCCATAAAGAATTTTGGGGAGATCATTCACTGATGCTGCTACTATGTTAGCACAACCCGCTAAAGAAGCCAGTAAGTAGGGAAATGATGTACTCACCCTTGAATTCCAGTTCTGGATGGGACTTTCTGAATAAGAATCTCAGTTCTACACTTAAAAAGTGGATAACCCAGAGCAAGTACATTTTCTTTATCTCTGTGGGTAAGAACTGTACATACTTTATAAAATTAAAATTAAATGAAATCATACATGCATAGCACATTTTAGTCATTCAAAAAGAGTTGTGATTTTTCATCATTATTGTCACCACCAGCAGCAATTCAGTACTTCCAACTATTTATCCCAGGCTCGAAGTTATTATTAAAACTTTATTGCTTTAATTGTATGGTTTATATAGCTAGCCCTATTTTTAACCAACATTGTACAATGAACTTTATGACCTAACTAGCTTTCTTTTTTTAGCCATTACATTTTTATCACATTATATAGTATTTGAACTTTTAAAAATTGCCTATCTAAATGTGTTTGTAAGCAAAATATATAAGTTTAACTGTGTATTTGTGCTGTCCTGATTTTTAATGAAAAGTAGAAAAGTATTTATTGGTACATGTAAGACATATATGTTTCACTGTATGTAAATTTCACCTAAAATAACAAATATTGAGCACTAGGTAATGATATGCATTCTAAAGTATTTAATAGTGTATATTGATATCTAAAATTTACTTTGAAAAGCACCAGAAAAAAGATGGATTGATGACTAGAAAGAGGGAGGGGTAGATGAATATATATATATGAATTTATGTATGATGCAGAAAATATAAGGGAACTTTAATCATTTTGTAGAAGTAGGGATAAATTTATTTATGTATTATATAATTCTTAAATTTCAGCCTTAAAAAAGAAACAGCAGAAACTTCTGAGGATATTAAAGAAAACATGCCATAGTTATATACGACATTCTTTAAGTTGTTTCTTAGCTAATAATCATATATATCATATAAGTCATACAAGCTACATAAGACATAAAATCATATATGCCAATTTGTTAGCCCCATGAAAATAGAAGAAAGAGCTATATTAATATTTTTATTTATATATATTTATAGGATTCAGGTAAAACAGATTGCTTGTAATTTCTAACCTCTTTCTACAATGGATTTTAAATGTATTTTATAGCAGACTCACTAAGCTTTGAACCAGTAGAAGTAGCGGTGCCTCCAGCTAGTTGCGCTGTGCGAACAGACTGCCACCCAGCCTGCCTCTTGCGCAGTGTAGACTTTTAAGGGACTTTGCCATCTCAGACTGCCTCTAGTCTTTCATATGCAAAATAGTATATTAATAAGATCCTTGAGGTTTTAAGGTCAAGGTAAATAATATAAATGTATATAAAGCACTTGACCCTTAGCTAATTCACAATAAAGGTACTAGATATTATTGTTGCTACTTTCTGGAAAAATAAATCCAGTGCTTCTCATGGTGATTAAAATAAAGGAAGCAGCATTTATTTGGTTCTAAATTCTGATATACTACATATCTTAAAATTACTCATACTATTTAAATAGAGTGAGTAGCACATTTATTCCTGTATTACTTCTTCCCTCACCTTCAAACAAATTATAACTTATCAAATGTCAAAAATGAGTGCTTCCAAATTTAGACACAAAAATTTTAATGTTATTTTCCAGTTGTTTGAAAGCAACAGGAAAGTCTAACAGTATAAGTTATTTGTGTACTACTGCCATTTGAAAGGTAGGTGTGGGTTGTCCAGTTTAGAGATTAAAAACAAAATCCCAAAACAATAACAAAAACAAAAACTCTACTTACCCTTTAAGGGTTTTATTTTATGTACAAAACTACATTGGGACATTTATTTTTTAGATTAAATTTTAAGAGTCAAATGATTGATTTCAAAATACTGAGGCTATGAATATGATAGAAGTGTGAGATGAATACAATATTGTTTATGTACTTCATTATTTACTAATGAAATAACATGATGATTTCTCATTTTAATACAAATTTCCAGCTAGATGGCAAACAATTCAAAATGAGACTTAATGTAATGATATAATTTTGTGATTAGTTCAATCATAAGTTATATTTTAATTTGGGAATGTGTTCACATAGCATAAACATGGCATAAATTCATACTATATATAAATGGAAAAGGGAAATTTTTTGTTAAAGGCATTAAAGCAATTTTGTTATTAATAGTTTATTAGCACCATATTTTTGTACCTTTATATACTACTGTTGGTTTACATTAATAATCATAATAGCAATACATTAATCTCATTAATGTATACACTTGGGTGATCGGTGTATGTCTATTCACAAAGTTGCCTGAGAAACATTTTTGGTTTAAAGTAACATGCTCTTACTGAATGTCAGTGCTGTGGCAGAGAAGATGTTTGCCAAAATTTTTATATTAAAAACAAATCTTGACAAATTCATGTCCATGTTCAGTGATCTTATTTTTCCATTTCTTTTATCATTTTATTGTTATTGTCTAATATAACTTTACTAAATGCCTACTAAGTTCAAGTACTATGTTAGGTGGTTGGGTATAGTCTTGACTATAATCAGTACTATGGCTACTAAAAATATAGCATGGAAGGAAACATTAAACCAGTACAGGTGTCAGGCATGTTGTATATTTTCTGGGCTTTGGGACATGTAGCAATAATCCAGTGGATCCTCAGGAGTGAAACACACTGATCCTTGAGGAATGAGGGAAAGTAAAAGTGTTTAGAAAGCAGTAGCATATCTATTTCCTATTGCTGTGGTAACAAATTACTAACAACTCAGCAGCTTAAAATAATACAAATTTATTATCTCACAGTTTTGTAGTTCAAAATCCGGGGTGGAAAGTTTGTGTAGTTTTTCTTGTCCAGGTCTCACAAGGCAAAAATCAAGGCATCAGCAGTCTGGGCTCTTATCTGCTGGTTCCAAGGGTGAGGAGGATGAGGTGGGAAAATCATTTCCAAGTTTACTCAGGTTGGTGGCAGAATTTATTTCCTGTGGCTGTCGGCCTGAAGTTTCCATTTCCTTGCTGGCTGTCGTCCAGGAGCTTCTGTCAGCAACTTCAAACCTCCTACTTTCCTGTCCCAGCGCTCCATCCGACAGTTTATGGAGTCTCTCTCTTTCACTGTATCCCCCCTTTCTGCCACATCTTACTGAATATCCTTTTCTGCCTTCATGTGGGAAAAACTTTGCTCTTCAGAGAGCATGTGATTACCTTGGGCCTGTCATTCAGTATAATCTGTCCATGTTAAAGTCAAATAATTAGTCATTTTAATTACTTTGGCAAAGTCCCTTTTGCCATATGATTTAATATATGCACAGGCTTGAAACCATGGGCATAGACCGTGGGACCAAACCCCGCCTACCACTGCAGGAGCATCTAATTGCAGAGGGAGAGATCAAGCAACTTAGTGGCTGAGTTGTTGTTTGGATCGTGTGTTTGGACACAGAAGTCAGCCAAATGATGACAGGATTGTGGTGGAGAGAAAAACTGAGTCAAATACAAAAGTCTTGAGTAAATGAAGGGAGATTGCCATTTAATAGATGCAGGGAGAGGTAGAGGGTGACTTGAGCCTCATAGATTAGAGGAGTACTGCCAACCGGGGAGGGGTGGTAATCAGGAAGCTGCTCGGAGTGCCACGTCAAGTGCTGAAGAAAGAAGTGCCTCCAAATGAGGGAACTCCAGAGAACCAGGTATTAGAAGGGGATGAGATTGCTGATGGGTCAAATGCTGAGCTGAGTGCTCTCCCAGTGTATGAGGTCGAGGAGTTCATTTGTAATGGAACAGGCTTTCTAGGGATAAAGTAGAAAATTTGAGAGGAAGAAAAACAATGAGGGGAATGGATCAAGAAGGAGAACAGAGATTACCTCATGGGAATGGGAGCATTGGGGAGAGATGACAGAAAGTTGGGATGAAGGCAAAGTGAATTCTGCTGGCAAGAAGTTTGCCAGGCATATAAGAAATCTAATAATCTCTTGCAAGTCGATATGTTTCTTTCAGTAGTGATCAAATGCAAAGGCAGTCAGTAGTTGAAAACTGCATGGTCTTCAGTGGTGGGTGGGAGAGTTGATACTGACCAGTTTTAGGGACTGTGAGGTCTAGAGCATGTATGGTCTAAGTCAACCATTTGTTTTTGTCACTCTGTATTGTGACTTATGAGAGGCGGTCCATCTTAATAATTAGTAACACAGACTGTGGCACCAGGTACAAGAGATCCAGTTTTCACTCTGGAACTGTGAACAGGTTACTTAACATCTCTGTGCCTCAAATTCCTTACCTGCGAAGTGGAAATGATGACAATAGTGACTATTCCATTGGGTAGTTACAAAGATTAAATCAGTGCCTGTCCACTTGTAAGCACTCCTCACTATTAGTTGTTATTATTTAATGGTCATTCCTACTTTTTTTTACCTACTTGTATGAGATTTAAAGATTACACAACATGTGCAACAAAACAGGTTTTCAGACTGTAGATCTTTGCTAAACTCAATAATTTTACGTATGACTGTGCTGCCTAAAAAAGAAAAAAATAACCTCAGACAGGTATATGTTATTTCTTGTGTGTCCTGGTGAATCTGTACCAATGTAGTTGATGGGCAAATAGGTTACAGTTTAAGTGATTTTCGTAGATCCAAAGGTGCCAATTGGAGAAAAATAAAATTGACTGATGGATTTTTTTTTAACAAAAAGAGCCATGATTTTCTAGAAGTAATACTCTTGAGAAATGCATTTGTCATGAAAACCAGAGGGGGTCGAATGATTTTCTAGGTATAGGCATCACAATAAATATCTAGTGTCACCAATCGGGAGGCAGAGGGAATATAATGTACTTCTATTATTGGAAAACTGTCCGTCTCTGTTCTAGCTCTCTCCTCTAAGTGCCATTCCACTGGGAATCACCCTCAAACAACTCAATTTGCAGCTCTGTATAAAGTTTTCAAGATAAGGAGCCTTCTAAAATGCTAGCCTATTGCCATTTAGGATTGGTTCAGACTGGACAGTTGACAATTTGAACTCTCTTAAATGCTTATTTTTATGCTTTGTGAGTTGAATACGGCACAGAATTTATTCTAACTTATTATTTTACAATGAAAATATTCTAAGTGCATCAGTGTTAGACGCTGAATCTGATTTTTTTCTTAAAGAAGGATTTCTCAAGGAAGTAAAAAATCAGTTACAGGAAATGTGAGATGAAATGTGTTTTCAAATACACCTTGATTAAAAGAGTTAAATTCACTAAATTAAAAAGCTTTTAAAGAATATTTTTTTCTTCTATTAAGTATTTGGTAATTATGATTTTGCTAATCTTCTTTTAGAGCAACATTTTTCTATCCATAACTATAAAATCAGTGCTATCTCTAGAATATTTTGATTGGACTGCTTTTTAAAATTAGTATGTACAAGGCACTTTGTTAACCATTTTTATTGGGCATAAAAATTATTCAATTTAGTTGCTAAATTAAGCATGCTCATTAACCAAGGGTGTGAATCATGTCCACACGTGACCGTTGTCAGAGATACGGTATAGTAAGGGCCACAGGGGATTGCAAAGCAGGATGGAGTATAAGAAGGGCACGGTTACCAGAAGTTTACCAATCAAAGCTGTCTGTACATATTGCAGATAGACAACAGAAACATTAAGTGGGACATAGGGTACAGGATGTATAATAAAATCACATTATTGTAAACTCTAATCAGGCATATTATCTGTAAGTGCATATGTACAAATACAAAATATTAGGGGCAAGTGCTTAAAAGTATATAGTAATATTTTGTTGCCAGCGTGTTCTCAAGGGAAAGGAGTGAGGAAAATAAGAGAGGGCAGGGGAAGTCTCTAAGCGAGAATGTGGTATCTGCTGGAAGCTAGATTCATTCCGATCCCATGGGGGCAGGAGGAGGCTCTGCAGCATAACTTTTACCATGTAGTTGGCCCCACCTTGAGGCACAGAGGCTGGCTGTGCTTGTGTACTTTTATGCCTCAGTGACTGACTTTGGGGAAGGGGGCTGGTCATCTCCTGGATGAAGCAGCTTCACATAGACAAAGGGAGATTCTCCAAAGAAGGAAGCAACTGTGAACCTTTAACAGCAATCTTAGCAGCCGAGCCTAATAAAGGGCATATGGATAGGGCATCAAACTGTTCAATATGTATACATTATTGAGCCATCTAGACATAGCCAGATTTAATTACACATACACACATACTGTCCAGTCATTAAATAGTCATTGAGTAACTTAACTACAGGTAATGAACAGTGAACTATTATAGGTTAAAATATACACATATATACATACATTGTATTTTGTTGTGTATGGTGAGCACTTTTATTTTCAAAATTTCTGAGGGAAAACAAGGAGGCGCATTACACCCAAGCACTACCTGAAATACCTTGTATCTGTTCTTGTGTTTTGTAATTATTTGTTACATAAAATTTCTTGTACTATAATTTGTTCAAAAATAAATACTAAAATTCCTTTTTGATACAAAAACAAGTATCTAAATACAAAGAAATAAAAAAATTGGATTATAATATTAAAACAAAGTCTTTTTCCTAAAAGTTTGGGTGCCTTATACATGGCGGAATACAGTAACTTCTTTATCCAGGAGTATGTCAGTCTCGGGGCTGTGCTCACATATATCAGTATTTATGTACAGTGAGTTATGTGCTAAAATAATATTCCATAGTCAGCTATTATGGAAAGACAGAGAAGGGCTCAACTATTAATACCTGCTATTTTCATTTTTGAAGTACCTTGAGAAAAAAAAATAAGGCATGGATATGATTATTTAAACTTAAAGTTTTGAACCTAACTTCTCTGAAAAACGCAACCATATAGAATATCTTAGTTCTATGAAACACTATATAGATTGTGCATGCCCACATACTTATGCCTATGGCACATGTAGTAACATCTCATTATCCAGTTGCCAATTATCTCCAAAATAAAATTGATTAAGACATGATGTAGATCACAGCAGTCATTTGAAAACAATAAATGAATTCCTGAGGATCACAGAAAAGGGCACACAGTACCATGTTGGCTGAGGCGTATGCACCTATGTTGGGAATATAAAAACAATCTTTTCTCAACCCAGACATCCTCTCCACAAAGGTAAAAAGGGAAAGGAAACACTGTTATTATTGAATAAGCATTAAAACGAGAATGTGAGGCACGTCACAGGCAATCCACTGAGAGGTTGCCAGGCAGAAACCCCGCCCCTTTGTAGAACCAAGCACACACAACCCATTATATGAAGAGTTCCAAAATACAGCTGAGCCTCATTTTATTGTGCTTCCCCTCATTTCACTTTACAGATAAATTGTGCTTTTTACAAATTGAAGGATTGTGACATGCCTGCATCAAACAAGGTTGTCAGTGCCATTTTTCCAGTAGCATTTGCCCATTTCATGCCCCAGGCACATTTTAGTAATTCTCTCAGCATTTCAAAAATTTTCATTGGTATTGTATTTGTTATGGTGACCTGTTATCAGTTATCTTCAGCACTGCTTACTGTTGTAGTTGTTTTGGGGAGCCAGGAACTGTGTTCATAAAAAACAATAAACTTTATTGATAGAGATTGTGTGTTCCAACTGCTCCATCGATCAGCTATTACCCTGTCTCTCTCCATTTCCTTGGTCTTTCCTGTTCCCTGAGACACAACAATACTGAAATTAGGCCAATTAATAAACCTACAGTGGCCTCTAAGTGTTTGAAATCAAAAGCCGGAAATGATTAAGCTTAGTGAGAAAGACATGTCAAAAATCAAGATAGGCTGAAAGCTGGGCCTCTTGGGCCAAACAGCCAAGTTGTGAACACGAAAGAAAAATTCCCACAGGAAAATAATAGTGTTACTCCAGTGAGCAGGTGAATGGTAAGAAAGCGAAATAGCCTTATTGCTGCTATGGAAGATGTTTTAGTGGTCTGGATAGAAGATGAAACCAGCTACAACATTCCCTTGAGCCAAAGTCTAATCTTCAGCAAAGCCCTAACTCTCTTCAGTTCTGTGAAGTCTGAGGGAGAGGAAGCTGCAGAAGTTTGAAGCTAGCAGAGGCTGGTCAGAGGTTTAAGGAAAGAAGCCATCTACATTACATAAGAAATACAAGATGAAGCAGGTAGTGCTGATAAAAAAAGATGTAGCAAGTTATCTAGAAGATCTAGGAAGGATGATTAGTGAGGGTGGCCACACTAAACAACAGATTTCAATGCAGACAAAACAGCCTTATGTGGGAAGAAGATGCCACCTAGGACTTTCCTAGCTAGAGAGAAGCCAACGGCTGGCTTCAAATGTTCAAAGAACAGGTTGACAGGGTCTAATGCAGCAAATGACTTTTAAACTGAAGCCAATGTGCATTTCCCATTCCAAAAGTCCTTCAGAATTATACTATATCTACTTTGCCTGTGCTCTGTAAATGTAGCAACAAAGCCTGCATGACAGCACATCTGTTTAAAACATGCTTTACTGAGTGTTTGAAGCCCACTGCTGAGACCTCAGAAAGCTATTCCTCTCAAACATTACTGCTCTTTGACAATGTACAGTAAGATTAAGGTGGTTTTCATGGCTGCTAAACACAACATTTATTCTGTAGCCAATGTATTAAGGAGTAATTTTGACTTTTAAGTCTTATTACTTAAGAAATACATTTTGTAAGGCTATAGTTGCCACAGGTAGTGATTCCTCTGCTGGATATGGGCAAAGTAAATTGGAAACCTCCTGGAAAGGACTCAATGTTCTAAATGCTATTAAGTACATTCATAATTATTAGGAAGAGGGCAAAATACCAACATTAACAGAAATTTGGAAAAAGTTGATTCCAACTCTTATGCATGATTTCCAAGGGTTCCAGTCTTCAGTGGAAGAAGTGATGGCAGATATGATACAAATAGCAAGAGAACAAAAGTTAGAGGTGGAGCCTGAAGATGTGACCACATGGTACAATCTTTTGTTAAAACTTTAACAGACAAGGAGTTGCTTCTTATAAATGAGTGAGGAAAGTGGTTTCTTGAGATGGAATGTACTCCTGGTAAAGATACTGAAGAAATTGCTAAAATGACATTAAAGGTTTTGAGTATTCAACTTAGTTGATAAGGCAGTGGCAGGGTTTGAGACAATTGACTCCAGTGTTGAAAGAGGAAGCACTGTAGGTAATATGCTAACAAACATTATCACAAACTACAGAAAAAAATGTTCATGAGAGGAAAAATGAATCAATGTGGCAGATTTAATTGTGTCTTATTTTTTAATTTTTAAAAATATTTTATTTATTTATTTATTTATTTAGACAGAGGGGAAGGAAGGGAAAAAGAGGGAAACATTAATGAGAGGTTGGCTCTTGCACGCACCCTACTGGGGACCTGGCCCACAACCCAGGCATGTGCCCTGATTGGAAATTGAACTGGTCACCCTTTGGTTCTCAGGCTGGTGCTCAATCCACTGAGTCACATGAGCCAGGGCCATTGTTGTCTTATTTTAAAAAACTGCCAGGGCAACCCCAGCCTTCAGCAACCACCACCCTACTCAGTCAGCAGTTATCAACATCAAGGCCAGACTTTTCACCAGCAAAAGGCTTACAACTCACTGAAGGCTCAGATGATGGTAACATTTTTAACAATAAAGTGTATTTTTTATTTGATGTATGAACATTTTTAGATATAATGCTATTACACATTTAATAGACCACAGTGTACTGTAAACATAACTATTATATGCACTGGGAAACCAAGTAATTTGTGTGACTCACTTCATTGCAATAATGACATTATTTTAGTGGTCTGGAACTAAAGATCTCCAAGGTATGCTTGTAAACAATAGCTCAAGTAAAGAGCACTTGACAGCATTTAGAATTTGACTAGACTTGGGGTAGGTAGATCATCTTGGAGATTACACACATGTATACAATACATCCTAAATTTACTTGGAAATTGGAGAGACCATCTCTATTAAATAAATGGTTTTATCCAGGAGAGAAACAAACTTCTTTTATCCTTGTAACAGAAGTACATTTGCAGGTTGGAGCTAGGCTCCCAGAAAGTTGGGCAACTACCCTCACAGAGAATAGGGGTAGGGATGGTATTTCCCTTGATGTTTACATTTCAAAGAAATGACTCCCAATTATCTGAGAAAAATGTTTCTGGGTTTAAAAGCTGACAAAAGCATGTATATTTCAAAGAGAGGAAAATGTATTTGTAATTACAAGTTTTCTAAACTAAGACAATGAAGGGGAGGGAAATCTCTTATGTTCAGCAGTGAGAATAAAGCCTCTTAATGTTAATTTGTATTTGTCAATGCACTACTCATCCCAGAGCTCCTGGAGCCTTAAGGGAGTCATTTAGTCTTAGTTCTGACATAGTCACATAGTTTGAAATTCCACAGCAGACTGTATATTACCTGGGATGCAGCTTCTTGTTTGAGACAGACATGCTGACTGAAGCTTTATGAAGGGACAGCTGTCAAGTCTGGCAGTAAGTGAATAGGTAATACTTATAAAAAGCAGAGAAGTACGAAAAGGAAGAAATAAGGCAGTGAGAGAGTAGGAAGAAGGAAGCAGTGAGGAGCTGTTGCTAGTGTGAAAAAATGTCTTGCCACACTTGAGAACCCCTGGGGCATGATTTTATTACCTTTAAGGATATACCTGTGATCAGTAAATTGTCTAATACTTTCAGTGCACAGACAGTCTCAAGGTTCCTTTGAGGTCACATTCCTGATATCTTGAATGATGCACTTTGATCGTCTCCTTCAGGTTTCTCTCCTTTGTGAGACAGCCTGTAAAAATGTATACAATTTTTCTTTGACTGGTTGTTGGGTTTAATAACTATTAGGGGTTGTGCACAAATTATTTTGTATGTGAGTCACTCTCAGGAAACGGCAAGGAAACCTGACCCTGGATGAAAGCAAAGAGCAATTACTTTATTGCAATTGTAAACAAAATGCTTTGTCTTACAGTATTAGGGCTGTTTTTCAGTGGGTGGTTCAGTGAGAGAAGCATATGCTTACTATATAGATGCACAGCCTCTGAAACCAGACTGCTTGGTTTCAAATCCAATCTCTGCCGTGTTCTATCTATTTGACCTTGAACAAGTTATTTCCTCCTCTGGTATCACAGTTTCTTCATTTTAAAATGTTAAAGATTAGTAGTGTTCACTACAGATGATTATGATGAGAATGATTAAATGAGTTTTCACAGAGAGAAAGAGAGGCTGTCAAAACAAATTAACAAATGTAAACGCTTTTTATGAACTAGTACTTATAATACAATCAATGCTTTATTTAAGAAAGAAAAAAGAGAAGGATAATATTTCATAGAAGAACTTCTAACCCAGATTCATGTGTTTTTTAAATCATATGTTGACAGTGTGTTCTCTAAAACTGCAAGAAAAAATAATGTTTTTTGTATTTTCAGTAAATATTTCTTCTTTTCTCTTTTTTAAATTTTATTTTAATTGTAGTTCTTATACAGTTTTCTGTCTTCTACTCCCATCCCAGCCCACCGCCCCAGCCCTCCCCAGCTCCCTCCTATTTCCACCCCCCCAGCTTTTCTCCATGTGTCTTTCATACTTGTTGCTCTAAACCCTTCCCCTTTTCCCTTGAAATTCCTATCCCTCCCCTCTCTTGTTCTCAATTTCAGTGTCCTTGGTTATATTATGCTTGTTTGTTTGTTCTGTTGATTAGGTTCCTGTTAAAGGTGAGATCATATGGTATTTGTCTTTCACCACCTGGCTTACTTCACTTAGCATAATGCTCTCCAGTTCCATCCATGGGGTCATGAAGGGTAGGAGCTCCTTCTTTCTTTCCACTGCATACAATTCCATTGTGTAAATGTACCATAGTTTCTTGATTCATTCATTTACTGATGGGCACCTAGGTTGCTTCTAACACTTGGCTATTGTAAATTGTGCTGCTATGACCATTGGGGTGCATAGGTTCTTTTGGATTGGTGTTTCAGGGTTCCTAGTAGTGGAATTGCTGGGTCAAAAGGTAGGTCCATTTTTAGTTTTCTTAGAAAATTCCATACTGCTTTCCATAGTGGTTGTACCAGTCTGCTGTCCCACCAACAGTGCACTAGGGTCCCCTTTACTCCACAACCTCTCCAACACTTGTTTATTGCTTTGTTTATGATGGCCATTCTGACTGGTGTGAAGTGGTATCTCATTGTGGTTTTAATTTGCATCTCTCTGATAGCTAGCAATACTTAGCATCTTTTCATGTGTCGCTGGATCCTCTGTATGTCTTCCTTGGAGAAGTGACTGTTCAAGTCTTTTGCCCATTTTTTTAATTGGGTTGCTTGTCTTCTTAGAGTGGAGTTGTGTAAGTTCTTTATATATTTGTGAGATTAAACCTTTGTCTGACGTATCATTGGCAAATATGGTTTCCCATACAATTCTCTTTTTATTTTCATACTGTTTTCTTTAGCCATGCAGAAGCTTTTTATTTTGATGAGATGGCACTTGTTTATTCTTTCCTTTATTTCCCTTGCTTTAGGGGACATATCAGTAAAAATGTTGTTGCATGAAATGTCTGAGATTTTCCTGCCTATGTGCTCCTCTAGGACTTTAATGGTTTCACGGCTTATATTTAAATCTTTTATCCACCTTGAATTTATTTTCGTGTATGGTGTAAGTTGGGTGTTCAAGTTTCATTTTTTTTGCACGTAGCTGTCCAGTTCTCCCAACGCCACTTGTTGAAAGGCTATTTTTACTCCATTTTATGTTGCTGCCTCCTTTGTCAAATATTAATTGACCATAGAGAATTGGGTTTACTTCTGGGCTCTCTGTTCTATTCCACTGGTCCATGGGCCTGTTTTTGTGCCAGTACCAGGCTGTTTTGATTACAGTGGCCTTGTAATACAGTTTGGTGTCAGGTATTGTGATCCCTCCTACTTTGCTCTTCTTCCTCAAAATTGCTGCAGCTATTCGAGGTTGTTTAGGGTTCCATATAAATTTTTGAAATGTTTGTTCTATGACTGTGAAATATGGCATTGGTATTATAATAGGTATTGCATTGAATTTGTAAATTGCTTTGGGTAGTATGGACATTTTGATGATGTTAACTCTTCTGATCCATGAACACGGTATATGTTTCCATTTGTTTGTGTCTTCCTTGATTTCTTTCTTCAGTGTTGTGTAGTTTTCTGCGTACAGGTCTTTTACCTCCTTGTTTAGGTTTATTCCTAGGTATTTTATTTTTCTTTTTGCTATATCGAATGGCATTTTTTTTCTTCATTTCTGCTTCTGCTCTTTCATTGTTAGTATACAGAAATGCCTTTGATTTCTGGATATGAACTTTGTATCTGGCTATTTGGCCAAATTCATTTATTAGGTCAAGCAGCTTTTTGGCTGAGTCTATAGGATTTTCTATGTACACTATCATGTCATCTGCAAACAATGACAGTTTTATTTCCTCCTTTCCAATTTGGATGCCTTTTATTTTGTTTTCTTGTCTAATCACTGTGGCCAATACTTCCAATACTATATTGAATAGAAGTGGTGAAAGTGGACAAACTTGTCTTGTTTCTGATCTTAGTGGAAAAGATTTTAGTTTTTGCCCATTGAGTATGATGTTGGCTGTAGGTCTCTCATATATGGCCTTGATTATGTTGAGGAATGCTCCCTCTATTCCCACTTTGCTGAGTGTTTTTATCATAAATGGGTGCTGAACCTTATCAAATGCTTTTTCC
>PVKU01014156.1:0-24613 GCA_004027475.1 Anoura caudifer
ACACACACACACACACACACACACACTCTTTTTCCCTTGGTTTTTTTCACTCTACCCCAGAATTTACGCCACTTTAGTTTATACAGATCTCCCTCACTTGTTTTTACAGCTAATTGCACCATAGTTTATTCAACCAATCTCTCATGTCTGGGCATTCAGGCAGTTCACCGTACTTTACCATCACACATAACACTGCAATGAATAACCCAGTCATATAAACTGTTCTATTAAAGGTGTATCTCCAGGATAAATTCCTAGAAGTGGAAGTACTGGATGAAAGAGGAAATACAGGTATCACTGTCTTGTTACCGTCCAGCACCCTTTACTCAGGCCCTACCATTCTGCGCTGCCACCAGCAACATCTGAGACTGACTTGCCCACAGCCTCCAGGACAGACTATTTTGTCAAGCTTTTGATATTTGGGGGCATTCTGATAGGCAAGAAATGGCATTTTGGTGCAATTTTAATTTACATTTATCTTAATATGGTGAAAGTGAACTGTCTTTTCATGTATTGTGGAGGACATTTTAATGTCTTTGTTGTGCGTGTGTGTGATCTGTTTGCTTGTGTCTTCTGCCCATTTTTGGTCTTTCCATTTTTCATTTAAAAATGTGTATTAGAGATATTAACCTATGCTATATTTGCATGTTACAAATATTTTACCACAATCCATCTTGAGTCTGCTTATTGCAGAAGTTTATATTTTGGTTGTCAAATTTATCAATATTTTCCTTTATTGTGAAGGGATTTTGATTCATAGAAAGCTTTCTCCTATACCCAGACTGTAAGGAGGAATTCACCCCAGTTATTATTCTTGGGAGTGCATATAAAGTTTCTCATTTTCTTTAGATCACTGATCCGTTTGGACTTCAGTTTTATTTATAGCAGGAGGCCCAGATCTAATTTCATCTTTTTTCAAACGCTTCAACAGTTGCCCCAACACCATTAAAAAGCCCAGCTTTGTCCCAGCGATCGGGGACACCACCTTTCTCCTAAAGTTCCATATGTGTTAGGGTCTATTTTTAGACATTCCATTCCATTCTATTCTAGCCTGTGCCCCAGGACAGCTCTGCTTTAATTATAGAAGCTTTACAGTATGTTTTAACGCAGGCAGGGCTTACCCCTTCTCCCAGGTCTTCCTTTTCAACGCTACGTGCTTATTTCCCCACATGGATTTCACTTACCACCCTGTCTACCTCCAGGAAAAAAGGTATTATTAGCACTCTACTGGGGACATTACATTTACACTCAGACTTAGTAAGAATCCATACCTTGATTTTGTTGAGGTGACCTACTCAAGAACTGGAGAGGGCTGCTGAAGTTTGCTTTTGTGTATTTCAGGGGCAGCCCTGGCGATGGGCTGTACGAGTTTGCTGGGGCTGCCGTAACAAAACACCACCTCTGGGGGCGTCAGCCACAGAGGTTCATTGACTCCAAGTTCTGCTGGCTGGAATTCCAAGATCCAGGTTTCTCCGGAGGCCTCTTCTCTTGGCTTCCCGACCACCCCTCTCTTGCCGTGTCCTCACACAGCTTTCCCCCACTAGTGTCTCTGCACCTCCTAGTCTCCTGTTCGTACAAGGATGCCAGTCAGACTGGGTCAGGGCGCGCTCCGATGGCCTGCCGTAACCTTTCAAAGGCCTTGTCTCCCAACACAGTCTCATTCTGAGGTACCTATGACTGGGGCCTCAGTATATCAAATTCGGGGGGAGGGTCACACACTCTTCAATCTGTGATACTGCATAAAGGTTTAAAGTTCCTTGTTAAATTTATTCTTAAATACTTTATCTTTTCTGTTGCTACTTTAAATGGGACTTTTTCTTTCATTACCTCTTCTAACTGGTAGTGATGTATTTTTTATATATATATATATGATTATTGATATTTCTATGCTACAGCTATGTTTATATCCTACCCTGGGTGACTTCTTTTGTCATCTGAGTTGGTGTTGTCACTGATTCATTATAGAGTTCTCCAGGTAAATGATCGTGTCACCAACAAACAGATACAGTTTTAATTTCCCCTTTCAATTATTTCCTCCTGTCTAATTGCACTGGCTAACAGTGCCAACATAACGCTGAAAAGCAGTGAGAGAGCGAACTTCCTTGACTTATTCTTACCCGTGGCAAGAATGCCTCCACTGCTGCCCCGTGACCAAGCTGACCTGAGGACTGAGGGTGTGTGGTGTGTGCGCATGTGTGAGCATCCACGTGTAACAGTGTCACTACTCAGCAACTAGCAGGGATGAAACGTTGATTTAAACAATGCGAACGAAGCTGAAAGCAACATGCTGAGAGAAGGCTGGCGAAGAGAGCCACTGTACGGCTTCCTGCACAGGCGGACCGACGCACGGTGAAAGGAAGCGGGCCAGCAGCTTCCTGGGGATGAGGCTCCGGCCGGAGGGAGAGCCTGCGGCGGTGCGGGAGTGAACTTTGGTCAGGCATGAGTTAGGTTCGCTGTCTTCATTACAGTGGTGTTTTCAGAGGTTTACAAAGCCTGCCACGCGGGACATTTGAAACACGTGCAGTGCATTCTGTGCCAATCATTCCTCAATAAAACGATCGAAAACAAATGTAAAAGGAACATTTAAAATCGCCCTTTACCAACTTTTTTTTTTTAAATAGGGGGAAAAGATCAGAATAGCCACACTAATTATAGCGGCTTTATTTATTTTTTTATATTTCATTTTAATTGTTGTTCAAGTACAGATTTCTATCTTTTACTCCCATCCCAGGCCACCGCCCCAGCCCTCCCACCTCCCTCCCATTTCCACCACCCCCAGGTTTTGTCCGTGTGTCCTTTATACCTGTTCCTGTAAACCCTTCCCCTTTCCCCCTGAACCTCCCTCCCCTCTCCCCTCTGGTCACTGTCAGCCTGTTCTCTATTTCACCTTTACCAAACAGCCAAAAGAGCTAAAAGTTTCTATTACCTACTCCTCTTCCAATCCCATCTCCAAGGTTTGGGAACCACTACTCTGAGCTCTCAACAGTACATTCATTCCCAAGTAAAACGGTCCTGTCCTACTGCCTCTGCTGTGGGGGCTCTAAAATGCCCACCCCCCCCACTCGGAACCCCCACCCAGGAAAGGGGTTCCAGCTCACCACCACCACAGATGCGTCCGCGCTTGCAGTGAACACCGCCGGCAGTGAAGAGCTGCGGACAGCCTCACGCTGAAGTGGCCGTAACATCAAGAAACACAATGTTTTGTAGGAGCCGTTAGAAGTTAATAAGCAACAGCAAGATGCACAGTCTTGCTGAGAGACATTTCCCTAGTATTTCTCAACGTTTTTCACCAAAGTGTAAATTAATGAAAAACGATTGTAAATAACTTACAATCAGGGAAGAGTGACACGCCAGGAAGACGTTCCACGTCACCTTGGCTTTGGGTGCACGGCACGGCGCAGTGAGCTGGGGTGCTTTCCTATTTACTCAGTGTCACCGTGCTAACAAGCTACTAATTTCTCAGAAAGTTACAGTAAAAAAAAAGTGGCTGGTAACAGCAAGGAGGGGGGTAGATATCAAACTAAACTCTAGAACTAGGAGGATTTATTTATGTGGAAGCAAGGAAACGCGTACCAAGTTGATTTTAGCTGATCACTGTATTCCACAAAACTCCCATCAACACGACTACCAGCACGAACATTTGCTGGAAGCCTGGAACCATGCTTAACACATTACACCACTTTGCAAATACGAGTGCAGAGGGGTACCCAGCCTCAAGTCACAGAGGAAGCATCCAGAGTTGGGAAGGCCATGCACGCGGCTCTTGACTGTGTGTTCTACGACCTCAAAGTCTTCAAGTCTCTAGGAATGTCAGATGATGCTCCGTGTAGCCTGCTGAAGAGATGGATGGACAGAACAAATCCCAGAATGTCTCCAGACAAATGACAGTGAAGGTCCCTCAATTTAAAGGAGAAAACTCTAGTCAGTTCAGTTATAAGAATCCAATCCAATTTGTGTCTTGGACTTACAACTTGTAAGCAGGGTGTTGATGTGCAACTTCAGTTGCACTTCTAGGACTTCCATCCCCAGTCAAAGCCCTAAGCAGGCTCCACGCCACCTCCTCAGACGCTTTCTGCAAAAACCTGGGGATTTCACCGCACCTCCCTCCCGTCACTTGGAAAACCTCACACTGCTGCATGTCTTTAGGAGGAGGAAACGTGCTCTTCCCTTCCTTTTCTGACCTCTCAAGAGGAGGAAACACTCAGATTTCTGCCTTTTCGGCTTTTCAAAGTATTTATGTATCTCTTTTGGTTAAAAGAAATAAAATCCCTTTTTGGTTAGGAAAAAAAACAACAAAGTAAGTTTCAGGAGATACTTTCGTTTCAGGAAGCGAGTGTCAGGAGACATTTGTGATTCTGCAGCCGGACTCAGCTTCTCGGCGTTGCCAGGGCACGAGGAGGCTCGGCGTTGCCAGGGCACGAGGAGGAGGGATGAAAGAGAAACAGCGGACACTGGACAGTGGGGCTGGGCCCCTCCAGGTCGGGAGCTTTTTTGAGATTTGGAAGAACTGCTTGAAATTCGATCACTGCGTGGTCAGTGGTAAAGTCATCTCATAGACAGACTGAGGCTCACAAGACGCCCCCTACCTGGGTTGTGACCCACCAGTGTTTGTGGATGAGCTTTTTTGTTTTTATTTTTTTTAAACACAGAAGAGAGTTCTATAGCCAAGTTGACAGGCTCCTCCCTGTGTTTGTCGACACAGACACCATGGGAAAAAGCTGGTGGTACATGAACGTTTCTTCATTCTGAAGACTCGGAAAAGGTGTTTAGGTAAGGAAGGAGCAAAGACTCCCGAGTCCCAGCCCTGGCTGTCATAACAAGTACTTTTGTGACTTTGAGCAAATCACAACTTCTCATGAGTCTCAATTTCCTTGCACAACAAAGGAAGGGCCTCTAGGGGGCCCTCCTGCTCCCAAGGGTACGAGTCTCCTGACTGACCCTAAGACCACCTTATCGTCACGCACACACGTACATGTGCAGCCACCTCACCGTGCACCAAGTTCAGTGCCAGACTTCTCTCCACTGGGTCTCAGCACGTCACCGAGGTCACCCGAGAGTGGGAAGGTGGCCCAGGGCTAATTGAGAATGGCCGAGAGCCAGTCCAGACAGGCTGAAAGGGGGAAGGGCAGCCCAGTTGCCAAAGCAGCTGTGCCCAGTACGATACCTGTACCAGACAGATGGCTCTGGATCGCATGTGTCCGGGGACCTAAAGAGAAACGTTTCAAGTAGAAAGAGGTGGAGAGGACAAGACCACTTAAAAACGAATAGTACAGGCATCTATGAAATAAAATTCCTATCCCAGGACATGTCAGACAAACTTCGCACTACAAAGGATTCTCAGAACCTTCAATGAAGGTTAAATTAAAAATTGTATAGATCTATAACCCAAAATCCACGAGTGCTGTCATCTTGTCTTTCTGTCAGCTTACTGGTGGGGTGGCGATGGTGGGCAGGGTCTGAAAGACTATTGGCTAACGTTCCCAGAGTACTCCACATCCACCCACGGACACCGACCACGGGCGAAGCGCTGCGCGGGTGCTGTGGTGCAGAGGCCAGTGGGACAGCCACCGTCCCCACCTGTGTGGAGTTCACGACAGGTGCCTGGATGCTCTCAACAGATGAGGACGCAGACTGGGCCCAGCTCAGGAACACACCCCAGGTTACACAGCAGCTAAACTGTGGGCCAGGGTGTGAATCAAGGTCCTAACCACCAGACTACACTGCTCAGTACTACAAAGCTGGAAAAGGTTGTGGAAACTATTTTTAAAGTTCTTTTACACTTTTGGGTTCTTTTTTTTGGGGGGGGCATATTTTTTAGAGTTAAGATAGTTTTGCCTAAAGGAAGCAACTCTGCAGTATTTTTTTCTAGGGATGTATCACTCTTGGGCACAAATACATTAACAGAAGACAAGTATGAGAACACAATTTGAAGGTAAGCAGAGAAATGAATTGTACTCAGTAACGGTATCCTGAAGCTTTGCAAAAGCCATTACATTTACAACGAGAACCTAAACCAAACTTGACTTCAGAGAACCCAGCTTCCTAGATCATTCCAGGCCAGAGATTCCCCCTTTTGGGACATCACAGATGCTATCCTGGAAATAGCTCCCGTCCATCCACCGGCTGACACGCCCTCAGCGCTCGCTCCTGCCACAGCCTGGTCCGGATTCCTGCACCAATGCCAATCTCGCTCCCCGCCCCCCGCCCCGCCCAACCACAGCCGTCCCAGGCTCCTTGCAGATGCCATCTGCTAGTTTCATTCATACTCTGTACCCTTTGCTCATGTGACCATGTTCCCAACTGAGTCTTTAACTCCTCACTTCTAACTAGTAAAACTGAAGTAATAGTACTTTTCTCAGATTTTTAAATTTAACCCTTATACAGTGCTCAAATACGCCTAGTGCTGTAGCAAATATTAACTCATTTAATCGTCCTGAAAACTCTGACCAAGGCACTATAATTTCCTATGCTTCGTGCCATCTGCTTTCCAGAGCCTCTCTCGGTCTTTCTGCCCACCTCCAGTGGAGACAGGCTCTTCTTTTCCTTGTGCTCTACTGGGCACTGGGCAGACTTCCACCAGAGCACCTGTAACATTTTACTGTCAACCTGACTTCTCCTCAGCCAGGCCTTGGCCCCTTGACAGCAGAACTGAGCTTTCTTTCTTCTGTACCACCCAGTATCTGGCACATAATAGGTCCTCAATAAATGTTTTTCCCATTAGTATCTATTGGTGAATTACATGACTATTCTTGGACTGTTATTCTATAAGCTGATTTAATATAAACTAGTCTTTTCCAAAACATAGTTCACAGACTCACTGTGTCTGAATCAGCAAGATTTAAAAAGGCAGACTCTTGTACCTTAGCCCAGACATGGCAGCTCAGAACCTCCGGTGTCGGGGTGAAGAAGGATGCGGGGTTCCTGCATTTGTTGGTAACTCAGCGCTAGGCTGCTTGACCTATGTATCTCTAACTAGCCATGGAACTTGAACTTCAATTTTCTCACCTTAAATCAAATTTCTAGTGGTCATCACTTTCACCGAGGCACTATCATGACCCCACTTGGTGAAAGTGGGTGTTGAGATACAGAGACGGAGCACCTTGCTACTGTGTATGTACCCAGCGGAGACAGGACTCAAACCCAGGCAGTCTGCTTCAGAACCTGGGTGCTCAACTGACCACTGGACTATGGCGTCTCTGTCAGTGGTGCCCAGCTTCCTGGGCCATGGTAAGCACAGAGAGGTAGTTCCTAACGCTGCCTGGCGGGTCCGGGGTGCCCTCACCACCTGTCAGGCACTGCTTACTGATACGGAAACGGCCCTCCCCAGGGGTCACACCGGGCAGCACGGCTTAATTTCCAATTGCAGCTGAATGCAAGCAGTTCCCATTCTGAGTTCAAATCTGATTCCGAAAATATATTCCACGAAAACAGACACGAGTTATCGATAAGGAAATAAAGCCCCCACAAAAACTGGAAGCACAGGTGTGGGCTCCCTCAATTTACCAGTATCAGCCCAAAATTCATGTGTTTCAGAGCACATGCTCTGCTACCGAAATCTGTGGACCCCCTTCCCCTTGGTGAAAGAGGAATAACTGATTGAGGGGTGGGGGGAGCTGCTTATTTGGGAAGCGGCACAGTGTGGTGGTTAGGTGCCTGGATTTTGAAATTGGACTTGAATTTGAATTCTGGCTCTCCAGTTACAAGTTGTGTAACGGCTTAGCTGCATCTTAGTGGTCCTGGGAGTTCCCCTCCCTCTCCCAGTTGTGCTCAGGATGAAATGAGAATACATGGAAAGTGGTAAGCACAGTGCCGGGCACATAGTAAGCATACAAAGTTGCTGTTTTAATTTGTATCAGTACTATTATTTTTGTTGTAGCTATTCTTAGTTTTCTGATGATTTGTATAGTGAAAACTTACTAAACATTACCAATTTTGTTTTTATCTAAAGATGTGCATGGAAGTTACAATTCTTATTTTACTGTTTGGGCCATATTATGTTTCAAGAATGCATAAAGTCTTTTCACAAGCATTATTTAATTTAATCCTTCCCACCACTCTGGACAGGAGATATGTTTACTCCCACGTTACAGGTTAGCAAACACAAACCCAAGGAGGACAAGAAATTGGCCAAAGGTCAAAGATATCAAGGGCCAAAGTTCTAACCCAGGCCCTCTGCTCTGAGATTCTCCCTGACTGTATTTTAACCTTACGACTAGAGAGCAACAGATAGCTCTTTTAAATGATTTTATTTGTCCTGAATTTCCTAAAAACTCCACATTTACCAATCGGTAGCCAACATTCTACTGTGAGCAAGAGCACCCCCCCACCAATTATTTATTATCAGCACGGATTCCCGTTGGGACCCCCCCCCCAATGGTTTGTAATTCATTTCTGTTCTTATTTTGTTGATCAGATCGTCTGAGTGAGCCAGGGGCAGCCCCTTCATGCTGACGCCTGTGTCCTTAATAACACGCTTCCGTCAGTTTTTGTTTTAAAAATACAAGTCATTTTAAAATTAGTTGTTCTTTTTCCTGTTTAAAAGTTACAGGTTATCTATTTCAAAAGCATTTATCCACAACTGCTTCCTAACTTGGTCTTCCTTAAATACTTGTCTGGTATACTACCGTACCCTGGATAAATTTATTTAGATGCTCAAGGAAAGATATAGTCACAGGAAAAAAAAAAAAAAAAAAACACTGCTAAATCTGCTACCCAGCTAGTTAGATATAATTTGGGGAAATTACAGGGAAACATAAAGGAAAAAAACCAGACCAGGTCATTCCACTTGGTTGTCACATACATGTTTACTTTTTGTTTACAAGCAGCTGCCCAAATATCATTTATAAAAATCATAGACTCTCCTCCTGCCTGAGCATGACTGAAGATTCCAGACAGACAAGCAGGCAGGTGGCCAGGTGACAGTGGTGTGACCGCATACGCCAGACCACTAGTTAGACAAGAAATGCCTTTTTCGTGTGAAAGAGTGAACAACTAAGAAGAGCAGCATCTCCTGGACAGCTGTCCTAGAACCGAGGCAGTGATGTGGGAGAACGTGCACCGATCTTCCACCGTAAGGTCTGCTAGGATGCCAGAGCAAAAAATGACGATTCAAAGAACTGGAGGGAAAAACTGCCAGACGGTCCTCTGTTGACCTAGATCTTTTGATTTAAACATAGTCCAGGTTTCTTTCCGGACTCTGGATCTTTTATCAGGGAAGTCACTTCTGGTTGCATAACCCACATCAGCTGCAGCAGTTTATGGGCAGCGGGTCTGCACTCGAGTGGCACAGGCAGGCTCCAGCGCTGAAGGCCACCGGGATGGGGAAAGCCTGCCCAGGGCACTGATCGAAGTGCAGTGGGTGAGGCGCCAGCCAAGGGCCACCTCCCCATCTCACTCCCGGGGGAGGAACCGCTGCTGACCCAGGGGACGCCCTGGCAGACTAAACGCAGGGGAAACGGGCATCTGCAGCTTTTCAAACTACCCCTCAAACCGGGTTCTAGGAACTACACTATCCCCCAGCCAAGCTGGCAAATTAACCAAATGTGGACTTTTTAGCTCTCCCATGCTTCAGGCCCTGTGAGGCCGTTAACACGCCCACCTCTTTAAAATAAATATCCTCTCTTCTCTATCTCCTTCCCAAACTAATCTGGTTTTCCCAAATATCAGGGCAGAGGACTGGCAGGTGCCCCATTAGATTTGGCTAATTCATGATTGTTAGACATGATGCTGAGTCCTTCAAGAGAACATATGCATTCTGAAGTGGAAAAAGACAAGAAGTGGCCATACATTTCAGGGCAAGAAATCTCATCTCCTGTTTGAGCCTTTCTAGTACCAAGGAGGCAGGAAGTAAAACTGAGATAAAACAGCCTGAGATCATCATACATCCACCTTGCCTTCCATGTCTCTCCCTTTTGCAAGTGTCTGCCAAGAACAGAGGGCACTGTGGACACGGGGCAAGTCCCCCGCGACTCCACTCCAACCACGTGGAACACTCCTTCAAGAAGGCACTGTCTGAGGGTGATCCGCCTGTGGGCAACACAGGCCAGAAAGCACACCTCACAGGTCTCAGTATTAGGTCACCCAAAGCCAGTCCTGGAAGTATCAGCCAGGTTTTCTCTTTATTTTCACACAAGTGCAAGCAGTGTGTATAGGTTACTTCTTTCGTTTATTATGACAAATCTTTTTCTATGGTTTCCAACACTGTTCTTTCTCATCAGCCATGCTTTTTTGTGTTCTGTCTGCAACACGAGCTGGCCAGGGTTCCTTAGGTACTAAAACTAGCCATACTAGACGGGAGAGCGCACAATTTGAAATAAACCAGGGAGATCTGAAAACAGCATCTTGCCCACCTAATGTTGCAGAGATGGGAAAAGAAGGAGGTAGAGGGCAATGGTCAGGAAAGCAATACTTTGTATAACCTAGAGCATGCAGTTTTCAGATTTCAAATCGGAGATTAAGCAACTGAAAAATTCGACCCTAAGACAAATCATGTAATTATCTAGATGTCTGCTTCCGTGTATGTCATTTATGTTAAAGTAACATGGAGTAAATGCTAAAACTTTCCATGTGTTCATCAATTAATACAACACACAGAAGCAGCGCCCTATTTAATGCGCTAGAAATTAGAATAAACTCCACATTCTGCCTTGGAGTTAAGAATATGGAATCCACTAAAAAGCTGGGTATAAATCCTACTTGTGATTAGATCACTTCACCTACTCTATCTAGCATTATTGTAAGTGACAATGATGAAATGATCAAACAGAAGCCGAATAGCAATCACAGCATCTAAGAGAAAAGTTCACTGTCTAGACTCCATGTCCACCTGGCTGTGTGGTGAGCTTGGATACAAGCACAAGCAGTTCCTGACTGCTTGTTCAAGACAGAACTTCTACGGAGACAGAGACTGGAGCCCGGAGGGGCTATGCAGGGTGACCACACAGGCCAGGACATCTGCCCGCCCCGAGGCATCTCTCCAGAGCGAGCCTCTGCTCAGAGCCCCACGGCCCTTCCCCACCACCCGCCCTGAGGGGACCCACGCCTGGATTCGTGCCTCTCCGAGTTTTTAAAATATTCTTCCTTCATCTCAATGTTCTATATCGATACACACCCCGCACCAAAAGCATCAGCGAACCATACGGACTAGGGCTAGAAACCGTGTCGTGTCCGTACGTGGCAGTGTGTCTGTACCGCAGTAAATTCGTATGGAATGCACATGTGCTCCCGTTCCTCTTGGTCGTGACCTTCCATTTTAATTTACTTGCCCTGGTCTACTTTATTAGTAATAGTTCCTACTGTATTGAGTGTCTTCTCATAAGCTGACTTATATCCTCGTACAATGGAATAGACACGTATTCTCTGCACCACCACGCAGACTAGACCATAACATACAGATGGTGAGCACTGAGGGAGCTTTTCTGCAGCCGCTCTCGCGTCTAAGTAAGAGTAAGCTGCGTCCCCGTCCACGCTTCTGTTCTTCCCGGTGACGCCCAGTGCTGGACTCACATGCCAGTCTTTCCTGGGCAGGCTCAGTTCCTGAGGAGCTGTATTTGCGCCAGAAACGTTTCAAGAGAAATTCAGGTGTGGATGAACACAGAATGATGGTTAATCATCTGTGTCAACGTGACTGAGCTGGAGGGTGCCCAGATAGCTGGTAAGCATTCCTTCTGGGTGTGTCTGTGAGGGTGTCTTTGAAACGGTAGACTGAGTCAGGAGGTTGCCCTCATTAATGCAGGAGGCATCATGCAATGTCAGGGAGCTGAATGGAACAAAAAGTTAGAGATGGCGCAGGTTCTTTTTTTTTTTTTTTAAGCTAAGATATCTACTCCTGCCCTCGGCCATGGATGCCTGGGACTTACACCACCAGCCTTCCTGGTTCTCTGGCCTGCGGACAGCAGACCATGAGACGCCTCCTCTGATATCTCTGTCTGTCAGTCTGTCTCCCTGTCTGTCTGCCTGCCTATCTGTATCTGCACCTGTGCGTCTATCTATAGCCTGTTCCTCCGGATTCTGTTCCGGATGGAGAACCCTGACCAATACATGTGTCATAATGCTTTAATTTTTATGGTTAATATTTTTGCTAATTGAGCCCAAATCTTCGAAACACTTGCGGTGATCATATCGTGGCATCTGCTTTACAACTGCAGGTATCAGACTCCTAGATAGCGCCCCTCTGATGAACTTACAGCACAAGTCAACACTTCCCCCGCCTCCACTCTCTACACAGGTACACTAACATAACACTTACTAAAGCTCGAATGAGGCTGCTGTTTCTGTCACCACTCAAGTAAAAAAGTTCACAATATAAAGAAACGCATCTTTTAAAAAAGATACTGCCCTGGCTGGTAGAGCTTAGTGGATTAGTTGCCAGCCTGCGAACGAAAGGGTTGCAGGTTCAGGTCCCAATCAGGGCACATGCCTGGGTTGCAGGCCAGGTCCCCAGTGGGGGGCACGCGAGAGGCAACCGCACACTGATGTTCCTCTCCCTCTCTTTCTCCCTCCCTTCCCCTTTCTCTAAAAAAATTAAAATTAAAAAAATAAATAAATAAAAAAGATACCGATCTTTGTTTTTGAAAAACACTGATTTGTTTTTGAAAAACATTAATTTATGATCCTTGATTAAGCTGCAATCCTTGAGCATGCAACATGCTCCCTCGTCTGCGTGACAGAGTGAGAAGCGCACACAGAGGGCCTCTGCTGCGCATCCACGCACCGCGGCTGCCAGAGGACCGTCACGGGCGTGACTGCTGGAGTCCTGGGCTGCAGGAGCTTTCTCCCAAGTCAGCACTTTCTGCATTGAGGTCATTGCAGAGTCACACACAGCTGTAAGAAATCACACAGAGCAGTCCTGCCTGCCTTTACCCAGTTTCTGCCGACGGGTAACATCTTGCAAAACTAGAGAATGACGTCAAGAGCAGAATCTTGACGTTGATTAGGGTCAGGACAGAAAATTTCCATCAGCCCAAGGATCTCTCCTGTTGCCTTAGCGCCACACCACTCCCCTCCTCAGCTCCTGGCAGCCCCCCATTCCCTCTCCATTTCTATAATTTGAAGACTTTCTTTTTAAGGTAGTCTCGTCAATTTACCAAGTGACGCGTTACATGGTGACTGAAGCAGCCAGAGCCAGAAACTCGAACTCAGTCAACAGGTGAAAGGATTTTAGGTGCATTTTGTTTTTAAGCAGCTGGGAGCCATTATGTGGAAAATGAAAGCACCTGGAAGCTAACTGCAGGGTGTTACTTTAAAGATCAAAACCGAAATCTCAGAATTTCAAGCTCAGGTTCAATGTGGCCTTTCAAGTTGATTAAGTTCAAAGTCCAGAAGATAATTCTCAAGACCCATGTGAAAAACATAAAAACATTAAAAAAACCCACCCCAGCCAAATGACAGGAAGTCCCCATGAAGGCATTTTAATAGCATCAGATAGCAACTGAATGGTCGTCTCCAGACCATGGTCAGATGACTGACTTCACCGCTGTCAGCATTTCCTTTGGTGAAGAAAAGAAAACCGACATTTAACCCAACCACTAATAAGTAACCTGGATTCTAAAGGCAACTAGAAGTCCGAGGAAAGAGTCACCTGTTACAGCGTCAGCGGGGTCACAGTCTTCAGAAGCTGCACGAACTTTCTCTTTCCTGACATTTGCAGAAAGAGAAATTTTCTACATCATGAACCTAAGTAATTCCAGCCTCACTTAACGGGGATACATTCTGAGAAATGCATCGGGAGGTGATTTTGCCGCCGTGTGAACGGAGCGAACCTACACAGACTCAGATGCTACAGCCTACGGCACTCCTAGGCTGCGTGGCCCAGCCTATCGCTGGAAGTAAAAACTAGTAGTCAACGTGTAAGGACTAGAAATGTCTGAGTAACAGTATCCAACGATTCCACAGCAGGTGCTCATTCGTCCGCATCCTCCACACAGAGTATGTCACGGCAACGTTCCAGGGAAGACGACAGAAGGTGCGGCTCTTAAGGACGAAGAGATACAAGCCACTGACTGCTGCCCTCGAGATGCCTTTCCCTCAAGCAGGGACAGCAACACCACGCTTCTTTCCTTTGCTAATTGTCTTCCCTTGCAAAAAAAAAAAAATCACAGCTAAATGTCTAGAGAGATGCACAGAATCAATGAGAAACATAAAAAATGAATTTAGAAGGAAAACAATTTATTAAAATTCCAGGTAGTAGTACCACTATGATAACTTCATCCCCCTCTTCCTGCAGAAATCAAGTTAACGAGGGAGGAGTAAGTTGTTAGAATGCATGAGACAGTCAAGGGCTGACAAACATGAAGGCTTTCCCCCTTCGATTTAAAAGTCACAACTGAGCCCTGGCTGATGTGACTCACTGGACTGAGCACGGCCTGCAGACCAAAGGGTCGCTGGTTCGATTCCCAGTGAGGGCACAGGCCTGGGCTGCGGGCCAGGTCCCCAGTTGGGGGTGCATGGGAGGCAACCACACATCAGTGTGTGGTTGCCTCTCCCTCTCTTTCGTCCTCCCTTCCCCTCTCTCTAAAACTTAATAAAATCTTCAAAAGAACATAAAATAAAAGTCAGAACTGAAAACACAGAAAAGGAATTACTTGGATACTTTAAACATCGTGAACCTGCTCTACGCAGCAGCCCGAGAAGACTCACTCACCGGGGCTCTCCACCCTCTTGTAGTGGTAGGGGTTGATGCACACCTCCTTCTGCTTGGAGCCAAAGGGGAACTCACAGCACTCCAGTGGCTTCAGTTCATGGTGGCTCTGCAGGTCCGGCCAGCGCCACACGCGGCAGTAGATGACGTGAGGCAGCCCCTTCCGGTGGGACACCTGCAGCCTGCCGTCCAGGGAGCGGGGAATGGTCACGCAGTTGCTGGGCTGCCCCGGGCAGCTCAAGGCCTTCTCCAGTTCCTCCATGGCCCCTTTCTTCTTCTTCAGTTTCTTCACCAGAGCGTCGACCGCTTTCTCTGCCCACTTTTCTTCTTCGTCGCCCTGTTTCCACCCAAGGAGTCTCTTCACGGCTGGACTGGTGAAGGAAAATAAACTTGTCACGTTCATGGTGACGGCACTGGTTGCACACACACACTCCTTCTTCCTGGCTTATGGTAAAATGAAGGCGTCTCCAAATGCAGGAGGACAGCCGACGAGCTCTCCCTTTATTTACAGAGGATTCTCTTCAGCTTTGGTCTCGAGATGCTGCAAAGGAGAAATGACCATTCCTCGTATTTCAAAAGGTAACCCAAAGTCAGCACCTAGAAGAGAAAAAAGGGGAAAAAGTGTTTAAAATCATCTCTACCACAAAACCGCAATTCATGCAAGAATTACTGTGGGCCAGGTACCATTTTAAATGCTTTTATGTATTATGGTATGATAGGGGCCGAACTATGTACCCCATAAAACTCCTGCTGAGATCCTAACCCCCAATGTCAACATATTTGGAGATGGAGCCTCTCAGGAAGTACTTAAGGTAAAATGAGGTCGTGAGGGTGGGGCCCTAATGTGACAGGACTGGTGGTTTTATAAGAAGGAGAAGGGAGCGATCTCTCTCTTCTTCTCTCCCCCATAGCTGAGGAAAGGCCGCATAAGGAGACAGAGAGAAGGTAGCCACCTGCAAGCCCAGAAGAGAAAACCAGACATCCGACTGCCTGGAACCTTGATCTTGGACTTTGTAGCTCCCAGAAGTGTGACAAACAAACTTCTGTTGTTTAAACCACATGATCTATGGTACGGTAGGTCCTCACTTAACAATGTCGACAGGTTCTGCAACTTTAAGCAAAACGACGTATAAGGAATCTGAGTTTACCATAGGCTAACTGATATAAACAGGAGTTCTATGGCATCTCCTTAGTGTTACAAGGAAACACTGAACAAAACGGCATTACTCAAGGACCTCGGGATGTAGTCCTTTCCTTTCAGCGAGGCAGTGCAAGTGCCGTCATTTTATAGGTGAGTACACCGAGCCACAGTTTAAAAGGTACGCTGTTTTTTACTTGAGGTCGGAGATAGAAGCAACAGACACCTTAGCACAAAAAAAGTTCAAGTTCTCACCCAATACTATGTTTTCTCTTTAGATTCATTTATAGCACTAACAACATAGTTTAAGACACACTTCAATCAACAAAAACTGAAAGCAACAATGAAAAAACTTTAAATATTTTTAGTTTGTTCCTCAAGTATTTGTTTCTTATGCTAAAACCTGGAGGCAGTTATATTTCTACCACAAAAATGCAGCCTCATTTAGGATGTTTATTCAGTGAACAAGCCTGCAGGTAAGGTAAGAAATTCATTTTGTACTTTTTCCCATCCACTTTTCACGGACATGGATGAAGGGACATTCATTAAGTTCTCCAGCCGTGCTGTCTCCTTTCAGCCTTCTAGTGGCCCTTCACCAGATGCAAATGCAGAAGGCGAGAAAGATTACAAGAGGGTAGCATTACACAAACTCCACTAAGATGCAGTAGCATGTATCAAACCAACCTCCTCCTAAAAATAACTACAAAGGCTGAATAAAATACAAGCAAACCGGGGCTGGGGATGGAGGCGGGGAAGCCTCACTTTTTAAAGGCATCAAAGAAGAAAAAAGCAAAGAAGTGAGCTCAACATTATTCACTGCTTTTCTTCTCAAGGCATGTGCAAAGCCCAAGCTATGAGCAGCAAGAGGCCTAGTAGCCATGCTAAAAGAGGCTAAAGAACCGAGCAGGCATTCCAGCAGATTCATAAAAAAATGGAGCTGAGGGCCTGCTGAGGAGAAGGCCCTGGTAAATACTCTAGCTTCAGTTCAGACCCATAAAGGCAAACATGACATGGACCAGTTTTATACTGAATCACAGCCTAGAATCATCTCAATAATAAACTGGATCAAGGTGACGGGGGATGAGGAGGAAACACTGACAGAGGCAACACTTGTAGATACCGGCCAAGGCTTTTCCAAAACTGACAACAGACATCTAGCCACAGACCAACGAAGCCCTATACATGCCAAGAAGGATAAATATAGAAAAATCTACAAATTCTTCAAAGACATTAATCTAAAGTAAGTACAATAAGGCTGACAGCCAACATTTTGACAAAAACAATGGAAACAAGAAGACAATGAAATAATATATTAGCAAGCCAAATGTAAATAAATGGCTGGTAACTTACAAGTCTCTACTTAAGGGAAAAAATCATGCAAAGAAATTACTGTGAAGTAAAGATGCTTTCCAACAAACAAGATCTGAGAAAACTGGCTTCCAACAGGAATTGGCTTCATCAGGCAGAAGGGAAAAGATCCTCGAAAGAAGCAAGGAACTGCAGAAAAGAATGAAGAGTGAAGAACTCCAGGAGCATAAAATAAGGGTAAGTCTAAGTCAATACTGACTTTACAAAACAATAACAGGAACCTCTGTGGTGTTTAAAAATACAATTAAAATGCATGACCAAAAAAAAAAGCAGAAAGGGTTAAATTAGTTGGTGATTGATCTAAGGTCCCAGTATTACCCAGGCTATGGTAAGAATTAAATTAATATTATTGATATAAGTTTTGAAGCCATGTCATAATAAAGCAACCACTGAAAGAATAATTTAAAAACTATTAAAAGATAATAGGAGCTTAAAAATATGGAATTATTTTTTACAACATCCTAATACAAAGAATATAAGAAAGGGGGGAAAGGAGCAAATAATAGATGGGAAAAATTTAAAACAATACGATTTAGTCCTAATTCCCAAAATATCAGCAATTACTTAAATATAAACAGATTAAAGTAAGAGACAGGGTGAGGGTGGGGGGCACCACCTAACTGCAGTGCACTTACCAGAGACTCATTAAATACAAGGACAGAGAAGGGCGGACAGAAACAGGATGGAAAAGGATACCTATCGTATTCTAACCAAAAGCTGGCAGAGCTATCCAATCTGACAAAATAGACTTTAAAAGAAGAAGCATCATCAGAGGTAAAAGAAACATTCCATAAGGTGAAAAGAGTTGATCCTCCATGATTATATCACTGTCCCCATCACGAATACCAAAATTTTATGCACATAGTAACAGTCTCAAAATACATAAAACAGAAACTGACAGAATTAAAGTTGCAAAGAGAAACCCACAATCTAGTGGAAGATTTACACAGTAACTGGTAACAGAACAAAAATCAATTGATACAGAAGATTAGCAACATGCTGAAAAACTTGATCCAATTCATGTACATCTCACTATACCCAACAAACGTCGAATACGCAACACTTTCAAATACACGTGGAATGTCTACCCAAAATGACCATATAATGAGGCATCCAACAAATCTCTATACATACCGAAACCATACAGAATATGTCCTTTGACCATAGTGTAACTAAGAAATAAATAAAATTTGTTATTAAAAATAATTATAATTTTAAATAACCTATGGATTAAAGAACAAATTACAGTGGATGTTACAAAACGTATTTAACTTAGTGATTATAAAAATATGACAAATCAAAACCTGTGAAATGTGGCTCAAGCCATACTTAAAGGGAAGTGTATACTCCTAAATGCATATATTAGAAAAGGGGGGGAGGAGCTGAAAACTAATGTTCTACATATCTACCACAAGAAAGAAAAGAAAGAGTAAATTAATTCCAAAGAAAGTGGAAGAAAATGAGAGCAGAAATTAAAAAAAGAAAAGAAAAGCATAATAGAGAAAACCTATAAAAATCAAAGTTAGTTCTTTGAAAATCCTAATGAAATTGGATAAACCTCTAGGAAAATTGGTTAAGGAAAAACAAGGCACAGACTACCAATAATGAATGAAAGAGGGAAATTATTGATCCCCAGAAGTTAAAAAAGGTAATGATAATGAACAGCTGTTGCCGCAAGTCGCGCACGTCTGCCTATTCCTGCTTTGTGGTCATTGACACGACTCTCGTGAGAAGAAAATGAGGAATTGAATCTTACTTCTCCCTGTCTTTGAGTCCAACCCTGTGCCTGGCACACAGCACATTCTCAATAAATGTTTACTGAATAATTTAGCTCCCTGAAGAAATCAGAAGGCCCAGTGTGGAGCTTCAACTTTATTCAGTATTAAGTATGAATATTATTAAATGCAAATATTATTCAACAGGCTGTGTAGGGAGGGAGTCAGTTGTTTCCTTTTTTTTAGAGTAAAGAGTTTTACCCAAATTTACTGGTTCTTTTCAAGCTGGTATTATTTTCATTAAACAGTAAAGGAAACAGGAAACAAAATTATGCTAGTATAAAAGTCGCGCTTGGTCAGCATGTACCTACTGAAATGATCATTTACTAAAGGTTAGTTTTGCAATAGAACAAGAAAGACAACTTCTATCTAGTCCTCTCTAGTCACAACTTATGAAGGGAACAGATTTCCTCTTATTCTATATGTCATTTCCTTCTATTCCAAAAACTGCTTTCACATATTGTAGCCAATGACTTTCAAATAGAGGGGAGGAGAATATATCAAAATCACTAGGGGCTACTGCAAACTCTATCCCTGATGGGTTTGTTACACTAGTAAGTGTGGGGAGGGGCAGAGAGAGATTAAGAACCACCATTTCAGACCTGTGCTTCACCTGTTCACACTCACTGAACAACACCGTCCTGAGGGCCCGCCCAGCACCTGGCACCGAGCGGCACCGAGGTCCACGTGCTGAAGGAGCTCATGTTCTCATCCGAGAGCCGGTGCGTAACTGCAATACTGTGTGACAAAAGCTCTAAAACGGGTATAACTAATATACGGAAGCAGAAAAAGAGACAACAATTAATTCCAGGGATTTCGGGAAGTTCTCCCAACGAGGACCCACCAGACAGGCCCGAAAGGATGCGTAGAATTTTGTGAAGCAACAGCGCTAACATTCCCAGTGACCACTGCCTGACACCTGTTCCACGCGCTTCCCAGCCATGGATGGTTCAGTCTTTGCACCAAACCCTGCAACGCGAACGCTACCACAGCCTCTCGATTTTACAAGTAAGGAAAGCGAAACGTACAAAAGTTGAACAACTCGCCCCAAGTTTACACACACACGGCTGTATGGCGGAGCCAGGGTTTGAGCCCATGCTGTCTGGCTGTACAGCCTCAAGTTTCTAAAACACTTTTTCCTAAATTGCTCGTTTCGACAGACAGGTTCAAGGTGGTGGCTGATGTGAAGGACCAGTGATCCATCTGGTCCTGCAGACAAGTGGCTGGTTTTAAATCAGAACATCAGCATGATTAGATCTGTTTTAGGAAGACAGCTAAGGTGATGTCCCCAATACAGGAAGTCCTCTCCACACCGAGAACAAATAATAAAAACAAAAGCTACCGCCTCCAAACACTGCAGGGGCCAGTTCGGGCGAGATGGTCTCGATGCCACTCACAAGAATTAAAGCGACAAGATCACAAACCTTTGTCCACAAATGGGCGCAGATGAAACACAAAGTAGGATGACCGCTAATTTCTGCCTTACTGAGTTAAGCATTTTTTTAACTATATAGTCGAAGAAGTCATCCGCCTCCCATTAGGAATTCAAATGAGCCCATGATACCGTGGCCTTGGCAAGACAGCTCATTTTCTTCCTGCCCCTTTTTGTACTTCCTGCTTTAGTTTATGTCAAAAGTTAAGTGGCCTTATCAGTTTAAAGTGCAAAATAAAAACATTAGTCAGCAAACAGAGATTTCCTTCCCTCTTCTCCAAACACAAACATTTCACACTGACAAAACATAGCATTCATCTAGGCAAGAAGCCTTAAAAATATTGAGATCTTTGTTCCAGAAACTTCACTTTTAGAAACTTACTCTAGGAAAGTATCCCGAACTAGAAAAGATAGGAAGCTTTTGTACAAAGGTTTTCATCAGAGCATTATTTATTATGGGGAAAAATATCTAATAATTGGGAAAGAGTTATGTAAGCTATACATGCACAATTCACTCAACAGACTTATATAACTTAAAAATTATGTTCATAAAAGCTACATAACAACTTGGAAAAAACCTTAAGCAGAACACAGAATAAACAACTATGTAAATATAACAAAATATTAACTGTGGCTGTGTTTTGGAAGGTTGGTGATAGATACCTCTTTCTCCTACTTTTACAAAACTTTCCAAACACTCTTTAACAAAAATGTATAGCTTAAATTTTTTAAAAGCCTCTATATATAATTTACTAATTACAAAACGATACAACCCAATTTCATGAGCTCAAGCCACACACAAACTCTACTTGGACATCAGGGTGGCCTTCTCCCCTGTCTGGGAAGGATTTCTGTGAGCACCGCCAGAAGCCAAGTGAGCAGAACGTGCCTTTGCACTTGGATAGTTCATTTTGTAACTTATGTGGTATTCCTTAATGTTAAAAGGAAAAAAGCAAAAAAAATCTAAAATACCTTTGAACTGCTGTGTAACTCACTTTACATTTAAAGGAGGCCCACTTAGCCAAACCACACAACAATGGGCATTTTCCTTCTCTTGGCTTCATCTAGTAAAGCAGCATGTAATTATCCAACAGTGTGACTATCAACCAAGCATCCCCTCTGCCATTCACTGCCCTTCATATGCCAATGTCCCACCTAAAGTTTTAAAAGGAAATTGTTCTGATTTGTATCTGAAGACACATGTTTTAAGAAGGCAGGAGGGGAGGGCAGGCACCGAGTGTTACTCTCCAAGTCCCCTTAGTAAAGGGCTGAGAAGCAGAGGAGACAGATGATGACCAAATGTCCTCTGCAGCTTTAGACTAGGCCCATTTTACAGTCTTGCACTGGCATGGAATTCAGTGAGCTAGACAAAATAAATGATCCCATTAAACATTGAGAATAATTAAATTATTCAATAAGCAAAGTATAGGCTCCAGAAAGTGACTGGGGGAAAAAATTAGACTCCTAGTACCTTAAAAAAAAGTAAGTGCCAGAAGATAAATAATCTATTTTCAAGAAAGCAAGCAATTCACTTTTTAAAATTCACTTCTTGTTCTTTGGTTCATTACCCTATTTTCTTTTGAATGGTAAAACATCAAAGCATAAAGATCGAAAGAATCAACTAAAATCACAGGTTTCACTTTGAAAATGGTTAACTGTTGGGTGAGTTATTTAAGAAAAAAAAAGACAATTTTATAAAAAATTATCTTTCTATAAAAATGTTTGATTCTGCCCTGGCTGGTGTGGCTCAGTTGGTTGACGGGTCCTCCCGTAAACGGAAAGGTCGTGAGTTCAATTCCCAGTCAAGACACGTACCTAGGTCACAGGTTCAGTTTCCAGTCCAGGCACATAGGAGACACAACCAATCAATGTTTCTCTCACATCAATGTTTCTCTCCCTCCGTCTCCCTTCCTTCCCCTCTCTCTAAAATCCATGAGCGTCCTCCAGTGAGAATTGAAAAAATAAAAGTTCGATCCTTTTTGGGCAGACACGTATTTCCAAGTAAGTAAATAAACTATGTACATAGTTCCTGACTTACATCACTACCTTTCTTCTTAAACAGATGATCTTGTAAATAAAAAGTAAGACTTGAGCTGCCAAAGAGAGCCACAGCAGGGTTTCAGAGAAACCGTGAGCAAACTGTATGGTTTCTGTGGTTCTGTACTTTTGTAACTAAAACACAGAGATGTAGAAGACCCCAGTTCGTGCTGTAAAACGTTACTGGTGGCAGTATCAATTAGTATCGTGAAAAGGTATATGTCATCCATCCTAACATCCGATTTTAGATGCGTGTTAAGCCTGGGTGAGAACTCTGGCCTCCTCTGAGATGCACAGCTAAATTAAAATACCCAAAAGGGCCCCAAAATGAAATGCCAGGGGATCTGTCAGGTAATTTTCCATTATTCCAAAGTGGACTACTATTTTCAACTTACTCAATTTCATTCAGGCACCAAACCAACCACAGGCACTCCTACTGGGACAGATGGATAAAGGAAATGCTCACTGAAATCAGAGTGGGGAAGCGAAGGCATGCTGGGGGGTCTCTCTCACACACACCACTCATTCGCACTCATTTTACATATCCCAGCAGGAGAAAGCTTAGTTTTAATACCCCAGAAAGAAGAAGAAAGATCTTCTCCTTGCCCAGCAACAACTCAGCCAATGAGAAGCCACCACAACCCCAAACTCTCGCTCTCCTCCAATGAACTTCTGTTCAAAACCGCCCCTCCCAACCTCCTCCCTTCCTATATAAAAGCACCCTCCTCTCCTTTGTTCTCCAGATTTGCCTGCGGTTCACCATAGTTTGCTTGTCCCACACTGTAACTCCTGGGCTATTCCTGGACAAACTCACTTGTTCCTTGATAACCTCTGCTGTTTACTTTTTAAGGTGGACACTAGCGAAGGCAGAACTGTCGAAACAGATCATAATTGGCATGGAGGATAAAACAAAGATTCCCTAAAAATCCCTGGCACATGAAAATACAAAGAATCACAGCCGACACTACAGATTAGGATTTTTAAAAAATGCTTAAAAAGATGAAGGCCTCAAAGAAAAACATTCTAGACAGTCAGTGCCGGTAAATAGTTTAAAACATAAAGAACAATCCGTCATTAAACCAAGAACTGCAAATGAGCTTTACCGTAAGAGCAAAATGGAGAATTTACGAGAGAGAGAGAGAGAGAGAGAGAGAGAGAGAGAGAGAGAGAGAGAGAGAGAGAGAGAGAGGATCACAACCATATTTGTTAGGCCTAACTAAAATCAGACTACAGAATTAATCCCAAGTCCTGAAGAACTGGGAAGCTGCAAACTTTGATAAAGCTGCAGCACCGATCACCTAGAAGCAAACAGCAGGCAGCCCCACACCAGCCTAGCAGCACAGCCAGAGCAGTCCCCGTTCCAGATGGAGAAACAATGCCAGGAGCAGTGCCCGTGAAAACCAGGACAGGAGTCCCCACCCCCCATCAGCTCTTACAATTACTACCCGTGGTGAGCCGTGGCCCAAGATTACTAAGCGGAACATTCCAGACATGAACAATTCATGTTTGAAGTTGCGCACTGTTCTGGGCAGCGTGATGAAATTTTGTGCCTTTCGGCTCCATCCTACCTGGGACGTCAATCATCCCTTTGCCTCTACGCTCTACGCACTCCCTGCCCACTAGTCACCGAGCAGCCGTCTTGGTTACCAGATCCACCACAGAGGCGCCGAAGTGCTTGCATTCCAGTCACCCTTACTTTACTTCCTAGCGGCCCCAAAGCACAAGAACAGTGATGCTGGCAATCCGGACATGCCAAAGAGAGGCAGGGAGATGCTCCTTTTAAGTAAAAAGGTGAGAACAGAACCGCAGGATGTGTTGAGAGACACAGACCACATTCACGTAACTTCTGTTACAGTATATCGTTATAAATGTTCTGTTGTTGCTCTCTTACTGTACCTAATTTCTACACTCAACTTTATCACAAGCATGTATGCACAGGAAAAAACATAGTATTTGGAGTTTGGTACTATCTGAGGTTTCAGGCAGCTCCCGGGGCGGGGGGGGGGGGGGTCTTAGAACGTATCCCCCACGGACAAGGGGAGACTACTATTGCATAATGAACAGACGGAGACAACACTTGGGAACAACTAGAATACAACTCTAAGTGGTGCCAACTCTAAACAGTTCCTATTAAAATCATGGAAGACTTTATATTGTACAGATCCTTAAGGAAAATGATACCTATTTACCTACTTTTAAGGAAAACGGGGGGGGGGGGGGGGGGG
>PVKU01014157.1:0-24587 GCA_004027475.1 Anoura caudifer
CCCCCCCCCCCACCGGCCTCCAGGAAAGACTCTGGCAGAGGCTGTGCTAACGGGTTTATTGGAAGCTGGTGGGAGGGGCGTGTGGGCGGGGCTCCAGCATCCTGGCCTGGGACCCCTCCTAGATCAGCTCCTAGATGCAGAAGGGTAGGGGCTCAGGGGCGCTGCAGGCCCCCGGGGGCCAGGGCCAGGGCCAGGGCCAGGGCCAGGGTGGGGACAGGCGTCCCAGGTGCTGCGTGGCTTTGCACACAGCATCGCCCTGTGTCTCTGCCTGCAAAGCGGGTGGCGGTCCCCACCTCTGGGGCTGTGTCACACAGAGGGGTGGACAAGTGATGGTGGGCTGGTACGTGTGGGATGGGTGGGCCCCACCTGGGAGGGATGGGAGCCGGCAGAGCCCTCACGCCCTGCTGCATGGAAGGGGGGCTCAGGGCCCAGCCCCCTGTGCCCCATCCAGGCCTGTCCCTGCACCCCAGCCTCCAGGGTCCCCATCTGGTGGCCGGGGGTCACCACCCTGGAGGCCCAGGACCTAGAGGCACCGGGACTCCCATCCGGCTGGGGGCTCGGCGGGGCCTCGGTGAAGGCTCACCTGCTTCAGGAGCTTGGCGCACTGCCCTGTGGGATGGGGGCAGCGTGAGGGGCTGCAGGAACGGGCCAGCTCCCACCCACGGAGTTCCCAGCCTGCAGCCCCATCCCAAGGCCAGGGGCTCACCGTGCCGGGCTACCAGGTACAACCCGGTGTCTGCCGTCAGCTCTCGGAACTTCCGGAGGCCCGGCTCGTAGTCGTCCTCCAGGCTGCGCGCTGCGGGCAGCGCGGGGGGAGCTGAGCGGGGCGGGGCGCCCGGCAGCTGGGCGCAGGGACAGCAGCCCCCCACCCCCACCGGGGAGCTTACTGAAGTACTTGAGCACGTGGATGTCCTCCCCCCGCCAGGCGAGGGACAGCCGCAAGATGGCGTAGCGCTCGTAGTCCGTGTCGATCACCCGGACCTCCCGGTGGCCTGGGAACCGGCAGCGGCTGGGGGGTGGGGCGGCCTGTGCAGACCACAGCTGACCCTCCGCCCCCTCACCGCTCGACCCACCCATGACACCAGGACTGGCGGACTGCAGCAGCCGTTGAAGGGCTGTGGGCTTATGGATGAGAGAGTCCCGGACACGTAGGGGAGTGTAGGGAACAGTGTGGGGAACAGCATGGGGGACAGTGTGCGGAACAGCCAGGCCAACTGTTGCTTGAGTGCAGGGCCGGGGGGGGGGTGCGGGGGGGGCGTAACCGCAGCATCAGGACCAGGGCTCTTACCAGGAAAAGCAAACTTCCCCGAAACGTCCACTTCCGAGCCCACTAGGTTCTCCGTCTTGCAGCTGCCCAGGCTAAAAGGCAGCGAAAGGTCCGTTAGGGAAATGCCAGGGCAGGGATGCAGGGTGGGACCCCGCCTGCCTCAGCCAGTGGCTCTGGGACCTCCAGAGGGCTGCCCGCCCTTGAGCCCATTTTCTTTTCTTACAAAGCGACGAGACATTATCGAAACTCTATGCTTATATTTGGGGGGGGGGGCGTCATAGTTCCAGGAGCAGGGGGTGAAGGTCTTGGGTGGGAGACACAGGCAGGGCTGGTCCACGAAACTGCCAGCACCGTCCAAACCCCACAGCCATCGCTGGGGCAGTGGGCTGCCCCCGGCACCCGGCCACACACCTGCTCCTACCCCCGCTCTGGGGAGCCACCCCTGTACCTGCTGTACGCAGCCTTCACGGACAGCTCGGCCTCAGTCAAGGTCAGGAACAGGGCCTCCAGCCTCTTGGGGGTCATCAGTGCCAGGTGTTGTTTGGAGGCCACACCGACTTCCCGCCAGAACCCTGCAATCTGGAGAGAGGAGGAGACAGAGCCGGCCGCTCTCGGGGCCCCAGGACGCAGAGACCCCAGGCGCCCCCAGGCAGGAAGCAGGCCGGTTCTGAAAAGTCAGCGGACAGCTGGGCAGCCGCTGGGCAGGACGGCAGAGGCGGTCATCCTTCTGCGGGGCCCCTGCTGGCATCCGCTGCCTCTGCAGGTGCCTGTCCCCGGGGAGGGACGTCAGAGGGCGGTGGTGGTGAGGGCCCCGCAGACTGGGCTGGAGAGGGCCGGCCGGCCCCGTCTGGCCCCCCTGGAAGCCGCACCGCCCCACCTGCCCGGCCTCCCTGGGGGCGGGAGCTCTGCCTTCAGAGAGCCCACGGCTTCCATATGAACCTCTCGGAAAGGGGTTGTTCTTGCACGAGAAAGAAGGCATGTGCCCAGCGTCTGTCATCTCCAAACCTGCTGATGGTCTCCTGGCCCTGCCGGCGACACGGACCCAGCCGAGAGGGAGCCAGGCACTGAAGCGTGGAGCTGGGAGCCAGACCCCAGCCACCCGCCCCGTTGGGACACGCTCCTCCAGTTAGTCCCACAGGGTGCGGGGCCGCCGGCTGAGGAGCATGAGGTGGCCACCCTGAGCGCCGGACCCTGGAGCCCGCAGGGGAGCAGCAGCCTGGCCAAGGCCACGGGGCTGCCGCAGCCAGGGCTCTGCCTGCGCGGCCCAGGCGCTGGCCTCCCGAGGAGAGGAGAGGCAGGAGGGCTGAGCTCAGACCCTTAGGCCCCTGCCCTTGGCGGCGGGTCCTGGGCCCCCGAGGGAGCTGCTGTGGCATCAGCTGGGGGCTGGAGAGACCGGGCACCGGAGTAGCTGGACCCTCGAGCCCCTCCTCGCCCAACCTTCGAAAGACAAGGGAGAGAAGCCACCACCTTCGGCAGGTCCAAGCTCTGCAGGTCCGTCTCCACCTGCACCAGGACAACGCCCAGGACGGCGCTCAGCAGCCTGGCCTCCATCACGGGTCAGCGCACACGCCGCCCCTGCCCCGCAGCGTCCGGGTTTATATGCGAGGGACGGCCAGGGTGACACAATCACCTGAGAACGTCATCGGGCCGACGGGGCCGCAGGCGGGGCAGAGACACTCACCATCTCTGCCACCCGGGTCCTACGACGCCCACACCACGGCGTGTGGCCGGCCTGGACTGGACTGGAGCAGCATGGGGATGAGGGGGCAGGAGGACACCCCCACCCCCCGGGGCAGCACGGGACCCCGTGGCCCACCCACGCAGGGCGGACGGGACGGATGATGCCCCAGCCTGGACCCCACGGGCTCGGAGTACCCTGCGTGCAGCCCGGCACCCGCCCACCGACACACGGTTCCAGGCCCTTTCCGAGGGGTCTTGGCACAAACTCTCCGAGGGCTGGCACGGTGCCACCCAAGAGCCCTCTATGGGGGGGTGAGTGGGGGGGTCCTCTGCCTGGGGGGTCTCCACAGAGAATGTCTCCTGCAGAGGGAGCACCTCTGAACCCAGCAAGGGGGGCGCACAGGAGACAGAGGTGGGGTCCGGCCGGGCGGAGGGACCTCTGTGGGTGCTGGGGACCTGCCAGCCATTTTTCTCCTCCCTCTGCCCGTGTGCTCCGCTCCCCGGGCCAGGCCACGCGGAGCGCCCTCCCCGCTCTTCAGGCCCCGCAGCGCACAGCAAGGTGGGACCCCAGCGGGAAGGCGGCCTCAGAGGCCCCACCCTGCCCACGCGCCAAGGCCAGTGAGCACACAGCCAGCGTCGGGCTGGGCTGGAACCTCAGTATCATCCTTGCGCCCACCTGTGCCCCGGCCCCCCGCCATGCCTCCCACCCTGGACCCAGGTCCTGATGGTGTAGACATCAGGGTGAAGAGGGACTCGGGCCTCCTGGGCACCAGCCATGGCCCCTCCAGCCACGGGGTCCAGCTACTCTGCCTCAGTTTCCCCATCTGCCCACAGCAGCTCCTGCCCAAATGGACATCTCTGGCCCTTGGTCGGCAAGAAGTGGGGAGGCAGCTGGCTCGCCGCCCAGCCAGGAAAGCCATGCCCTGGATCGACTCAGGCTAAGCGGACGTCACACTCTCCTGGAGACAGGCCCCCTGGGGTCCTGGGCGTGGTGCCGCCTCCAACACTGACCACCAGGTTGGGTTCAGGGGCTCAAATCAGGACGGGGTGGCCAGAGCCAGCTGGCGCACTAGGGACTAAGGGGGCCACCCCAAGGGCAGGCCCAGCAGGAGATCGGGGCTGAGGCCCTGCTGACCCCCGGCCCAGGCGGACCCCCTCCCTGGGCTGATAAGCCAGGGACCCTGGAATGGGCTGGGCCAGGCAGCAGAGGGGAGACAGGAAGTGTGGGGGCTGCCTGCCGTCTCTGGATGACCAAGGGCAGGATGAGGACTGATGTCCTCAGGGCCAGTGGCCTCTGGCTCCGGCTCCGCTGGGGCTGCAGGGCCGTGATCAGCGAAGCGGGACCTCCAGCGCCTTCCTGCCCTGCCCCACGCCTGCCCTTTGAAGTGTGCAGCCCAACTAACCTGGCCGCTCATCCGGGGGGAGGACCCCCAGCTCAGCGGGAGAAGGGTGGCCTCCTGGGCTCCGGGAGGGCTCTCCTGCCCCCCATCTCATCAAGGGTCAGCATGGAGCCCAGGCCTTGCAACCTGGCCACTGGGCCTGGACCCCAACCTGCCCCCTGCTGGGCAAGCTGCTGACCTCTGTGTGCCTCAGTTTCCAGATCTGCAAAGCAAGGAACACAGCAGGTACGCTGTGTGTCCAGCAGCCGGCTGAGGGCCAGGCCAGCGGCGAGGGCTTGGGGTGCACCGGGGTGCGCTGGCCGCCACGGTGACCCTCGTCTGGGTCTCACAGAGGGCTGCAGCTCCTGCATCCAGGGCCTTTGCACCCCCCGTGGAGCCCCAGCAGTAGGGCCGACCCCACGGGGTGCCTCGGGTTCCCACAGGTGCTGGGAACCCATAAGGGTCAAGCCAGAGGTGCTGGGTGCTGCCTGGAGGTAGGTCCACAGGTGCCAAGCTGAGCTGGAGCCTCCTGCCCCTCAGCCAGGGGGAGCCCAGCAGCCAGAGCCGCTTCACACCCACCTCCCTGCCTCAGTTTCCCCAGAAGCCCAGGGTCAAGATGGGGCCCACCCAGCTCTCCCTGAGGGCCTCTCCACAGAGGCGAGGAGCCGGGAGCCTGTAGAATCTGTTTATTGAGTGAAACAGGGAGGCCCAGGGAGATGCCCTGCGGGGGGTGGGTGTCCGCAGGCGGGGGTGCGCGAGGCCGCAGAAGAGGCAGGGCCCGGCGTCTGGACGGCTGGAGGGCTGAGGGCTGCTGCTCCAGCCGGCCCTGCGCAGACGGGAAAGGCGAGGTCATCGAGCCCACCTGCTCGCTCCACAAACCCTCCGCCGGCACCCCCAGCTGCCCGCACCCTCCCCCCAGGTCACGCACCCCTGCAAGCAAGGCCCAGGGAGCTGTGCTGCTGCCCAGACCCCCGCAAATGCGGAGACACCCCCACCACTGCTCCCCTGGAGCACCCAGGGGCCCCCCAGCACCCAGTGCCTGGCTTGCTGGCTGGCGGCGAGGGAGGGCCTGGCAGGGAAGGAGGCCCCAGAAGGGCCACGAAGCACAGCCAAAGCCCGCAGAGCAGCCACGGAGGCGGCCGCGGGAGGCGCTTGGCCCCACCAGCTGCTCTTCCTTTTTAAGAGAACCCGGGGGCAGGGCACAGAGCAGGAAGCCCGGGCTCGCACTCTCTACCACCCGTGGAACCTTCTGGAATGGTGTCATTTGGCGCAATTCCTTCACCCGTCTCCTCCCGCCCAGTAACGTTTCTGGAACGGCCACATGTGACGCCACAGGCGTCAGACGCTGAGCAGGTGAAGCAGCCCCATGTCCCCAGTGCCTCCGCGTCAGCGGCCAGGACAGCCAGGGAGAGCAGATGGCACGAGGGATGTGGGGAACCCCCACGGCGGGGCGATGTGGAGCCCCCACCGTCACCGCCAGAGACGTCCGAGGGTCGCCTACTGATGCTGGTGACAGTCACATCAGACCCATTGCTTACTGGTTTATTTAGGTTCCCAAATTCTTCTCGATGAACTTGGATAAGGGGCCTGATGGTTCCCTGGTGTCTACTCTGGGGGAAGGTGTCCCCCAGAGCCCGCCTGCCTCTGTGTCCCAGGGGCTCTGGGGACCCAGCCCTGCGATGGCAATGAAGGAGAAAGCGGTGGTTCCTGCCTCATGGGACCCTCAGGGATAGGACGAGGACCCAGGCCATCCCCAGACAGGGCCCTGGGGGACACAGTGTACTGGGCTGGGTAGTCCACCCAACCCTCAAGTCCACCTGGAACTCGGAACATGACCTTGTCTGGAAATAGCATCTTTCCGGGGTGATTATTTGGGGATCCCACAACAAGACCCCTGTGGAGGGAGGGGGACCCCCACATCCGGTGACGGCTGTTCTTACAGGAAGAGGGGAACCCGGACATGACACACAGAGGGAGGACGGCCCTGTGACCTTGGACGTAGAGATAGGAGTGACATGTCTACCAGCCGGGGGGGTGCCAGGACGGCCGTCCCCGCCAGAAGCGGGGGGAGGCAGGGGCACCCCCCAGAGCCCCAGCAGGAACCAGCCCAGCCCACGCCTCGACTTCAGGCCTGTGGCCTCCAGAACCGAGAGGGCAATGTCCTTGTTTCAAGCTACCCAGTTTGTGGTCATTTGTTCTGGGCAGACCTGGGCCATCAGTGGAGGCTTCCTGGAAGAGGTGGTGTGTAAGCTGAGACCTGAAGCACACAAGCCAGGTGGAGCAAGGCAGAGCGGATTTGGTGGGGAGGGGAATCTTTGGTGGGAGAGCAGGGGGCCTGGGTTCGGGGGGCGGGCACCAACGCTGACCCTGCAGGAGGGAGGGAGGCGGTACCCTGTCCCCACCTGGGAAGGGTCAAGGTGAGTGTCCGGAGGGGTCAGGGTGCCTCCTTGCCCTTTGAGGAGCACGCATCTGCGGGGGAAGAAAGTGGGTCCTTGAGAGGCCGAGCTGGCGGGACTGCCCACCGCTTCCTGCAGCCCCAACCCTTGGGCGTCATGGGGGCCGGTCCAGCCACCCGCCCAGGGTAGGGCCGAAAGACTCTCCCTCCCGGACTCCCCAAAACCTTTCCCTTGGCGTGTGTTGGGGGCAGGAGAGGGCCGTGCCAGCCCAGCCTCCGGCCTGCACTGCACGTTGGGGACAGGGAGGGGGCGCTGGAGGCAGGCTCGGCGGCAGCACCTGACTTGGGCAGCAACACCATCATGTCGTCCTTCAGCCCCACGGTTGGGTAGAAGCTCTGGAAGGCCCTCAGGGCATGGGGGCTCACTTCCGGGGTCCGGCCTGGGACGGAGCAGGGCCCCTGTGAACCCCGTGGCTCGCAGAGCGAGGGGCAAGGAGAGATGGGTGTCTCCCTGCCTCCCTTCCTTGAGGGAGGACAGCAGGCCTGCCCCAAAAGTCCCTGCCTGGCAGAGGGACCTGTGGGGACTGTAATCGGCCCAGAGGGGCGCCCTTTGCTAACTCACACAGGGTGTCCAGGAGGTTGGGGACCCAGCTGTCCCTCCCTCTCCGGTCATGTTCCCTGGGCTGCACCCCACCAAAGAATCTCTTCCGGCAGCCCCCAAGGTCACCGTCCCGCCCTCGCCTGGGGGGGCCTCTCCACCCTGGAGAGCTCCACTCGGCCTAACCCCCGGAAATTGAAGTCACATAGCAGGATCTCAGCCCTGGGTCACAGTCTCAGGCAGCCAGGGAAGATAGGCCCCCACCCCAGGGCATCAGAGGGGGGCCTGAGTGTCCAGCTCGCAGAGGCCCTGCCAATCAAGCCCTACCCTCCAGGGTTCCTGGAGGCCCGCCGCCCCCACCGCAGAGCCACCGGATCCTTGCCAGGCCAAGACCCGGGAGTGGGAGATGGGGCGGGGGCGGGGCCAGGGGAGGAGGGGAGGCTGGGGCGGGCCTCACTGTAGAGCTGCACCATGGTGCTGAGCGCGCCCTGCAGCTCCTTGTAGATGTAGAGCACGGCGAAGGAGCGGTAGTCGGTGTCCACCACGCGCACGTCCAGGTAGCCCAGAGCTGAGGGTGGGGGGAGAGCTGCAGGCACCCAGGCCCTGCCTCGGCTCCGGGGGTGGGAGGGAAGGGGCAGGAGCGGGCGGTGGAGAAGGGATCTTGGGTCGAAGGATGGCCACCCCGCGGGGAATCGGGCCCAGGTGCCTGGGAAGGGGGTGCGGCAGAACCTACCTGGGACCCGGAAGTGCCCCTCGGAGCTCACCTTCAGGTACTCCGCCTCCTTCTGGTGGCAGCCCTCAGCCCTGGGGGTGAGCAGCCCACTCGCTCTGCGCTTCCGCCCGGGCTCACCCCCCCACCCCGCCAGCCGCACCCTCCCATGGGGCTCACTTGGGGGTCTCCATGTGGATGCTGAGGTTGCCTCCCGCCGCGGCCGTGACAGTGGCAGTGAACATCAGCAGGTGGTCCTTCTTTTCCGTAAAGACCTTGCAGTCGGAGACCATGGAGACCACGTACCAGAGGCCTGAGAACTGCGAGGCTGCTCGGTGACCCGCCCGCAGGCTCGGGGACCCGGGGGCGCAGGGGGGCCGATGACCCAGAGCCAGGCCTCATCTGAAGCCACAGGGCCGGGTCTCCAGAGTGTCTGCCTCTTGGGTCTGAGACCGGGGTGGACAAGCGCCCTGTACTGAACTTACCTGGGGCAGGTCACGTCACCACTGTGAGCCTCGGTGCCGCACCATGAGGTGGGTTGATAATCAACACCCACCACCACACACATAGGGCAGTTTCCGGGTGACAGGGAGAGCCAGGCTAAACGGGTGGCAGGTCCGAGACCCAGCAGGTGGGGACAGCTGTCATTGTTCCCCCATCACTGTGGCTCCCAGCAGGGACTCAGCCCCCCAGCCCCACCACTGCCCAGCACGGAGGCCTCCGGTACCTTCTCGGCCTCAAAATCTGGCTGCACCAGGACATCAGCACAAGCCGCAGACACCCAGAGCAGCACCAGGACCCAGCCCAGCAGGACAGACTTCATCTCCACACCTGTCTTTGGCTGCTGACACCATATGTGGGCCCCAGTAAGCCCCGCTTTATAGCCCGGCCCGCAGCTGGGCTGGCCAGACCGGCAGGCTGGGGAGTGGGAGGTGTCGGGGCCCCGGAAACCCCCACCCTCCTTTGTCCATTGTTCAGCTCAATCGCCGCAGTGTCCCCGCCAGCTCCGGGGTCACTTCCTGCAGGGATCCACAAAGCGGGGTTCTCACCTGACTCCGGGCACTGAGAGTTTGCCCTCTAACCTGCCAGGAAGTCCTCTGGGGACCCAACCAGAGACTGCTGTGGCCTGCAGGGACCCGGACCCTCTGCCTCGGTCCCTGTTCAGTCTGGCTGGGTTGGCGGGGAGGGGCAGGGTCCGTGGCATGCTGCTGGGAAGCAGGCCCCCGCTCAGGAACCGGGGCCCCCACAGTCCTCACTTCCTCTCCTCCACTCGCAGTGGTGGGGTCACCTCTGACCAGGCCTCTGGGCCCCATCTGGAGCGGAACCTGTGCAGGGGCAGCTGACAGTTGTGACATCAGAGGCCTGGGTGCCCCTTACTCGAGACCCTGGTGCCCCTGTGCAGCAGCCAGTTGGGCCTCCAGCAAGCAGATCTGGGGGGGCAGGGCTGAGGCGCCACTCAGGGTGGATTATGGTCTCAAAACCACCTTATCTCCAGTTGCATAAGTATTCGGGGGGGGGGCGTCACCAGGGAGGCGGGGGCTCGAGCCGCCAAGGCCCCTGGTGGTGACGTCTCGTCTGGTGTCCACCGTGCCAGGAGCAGCACGTGGCCTCGGGGCGTGCCACCCAGATACCTCAGGTGAGGGGCAGGGGTCCCCAGGGAGGGCCAGGACAACCAGGGCTCTGGAGCGGAAGTGCGTATGGGGCGGGAGGAAGACCCTCGTCCTAGCCTGAGGGAGGGGCTGAGCCCAGGCTTCTGCCCGCTGCCTCCACTGGGTTTCAGGTGGCGCCAGCTCGCCGCCAGGTCCCAGGGTCGCCGGATGGAAGGCGGGCACATCTTCCCACGAAAATATTTACAGAACACACATCTGATAAAGGACTTGGACCCAAAAGCCTGCAAAGAATTCTCAAGACTCAACAGTAAAAACAAACCACCCAATTAACAACAGGGGGGAAGTGATTTGAAAAGACGTTTCAGCCCTGGCTGGTGCGCTCAGTGGGTTGAGTGCCGGCCTGCGAACCAGAAGGTCGCCAGTCGGTTCCGGGGTGTGGGCCAGGTCCCCAGCTGCGGGGGGGTGTGAGAGGCAACCAATCGATGTTTCTCTCCCTCTCTTTCCCTCTCTCTTCCCCTCTTTAAAAAGGAATGAATAAGAAAACTAAAAAGCTCAGGTAAAATCTTCCCCCAATGCCTCCCCGTCGGCGGAGGGCAGGGCGTCCTGAAGGAGCCTCGGTCCTCGGAGTCGCAAGCCTGCGTTTCGCAATGCCATCTGTCCTGTAAGGCGGCCGGCAGACATTCGGCTCGCTGCCTGCAGAGCCACCCAGCACCCAGGAGCAGACCAGAGTCCCACCAGGGAAGTATGGTGTTCGCTCAGCCTTTACTGAATGCAGGTTCACTCAAGGCAGAACGTCAACATACGTTAAAATCCTCCTCACACTCTAACAATCTAGGAAGAATATCACACACACGCACACACACACACAGAGCAATCAGTGGGGGACAATGAACACGACTCCCAGCGTCTCAGCCATCGGCCTGGAGACAGCGCGGCCAGTGCCAAGGGGGACACGCGTGGCGTGGAGCAGCAGCCCAGTGCGTGCAGCTCAGCTGTCTGCGCAGTGGCCTGGAGCCTGCCTCAGTTTATACCCTTCAGGGCCGGGTACTCCACCCCTCTGGGTCTCTTGAGAAGCGTCTGGGATCCCCAATGGCGAGTGGGGAACTTCGTGGTGGGCTTATCCCGGGGTACCCCACTTCTGCACACGTGTCTGTTCAGGTCACATGTGCAGATACCTGAACACTCCAGCCTCCCACGCATGACTTAGGTCATTTCCTTCTGGAACCAAAGCGTCACGGCTGGCTGGCAGACATCTGGCTTGACGTCTGGCTTGACGCCATTTTGTTCCTTACACTTTATCCTGTCTTGGCGGGACCAATGCCGTTTTATTGGTCCTGCTCTCCGCACCCGGGTACAATACAAGTACAGAATGCCAGGGAAAGGGTGGAGTCAGGGATGGGGAAGGACACACTATGGACTTCCCGGCACAGGGCCGCTGGGTGAGAAAGCAAAGCTTCAGTCCTTCCTTGGGTCGACAAGGACCAAGGGGCGGAGGACACAGTTCTCCTGATCATCTTGGAGCCCAATATCCTTCTAGGCATCTCCCAATGGCAAGGTGCATGGGGGACCCTCCCACCACCCCTGCACACCCGTATACTTGTGCACACACAGGCACACCCACACAGTCTGCAAGGTGGAGGGGCCCCTCCTAGAGCCGGGGAACCCAGCCCTCCCCCACACAGGGCCTGCACAGGAAGAAACATCCAGGGGAGCAAGGACCCCCCCCTCCAAGTCAGGGGGCTCCAATGGAGCCTTAGGACAGAGGAGGGAGGTAGCCTCTGGACCTCATCTCATCCATGTGTGGGGCCCCCAGCAGCATGCCCCCACAGAGCTCCCTAAGGCACCCCAAGCTGAGATGTTGGGAGAGGCCTGCAGCCCCTCAACCCCGCCCTCCCAGGCTCACTCTGCCGACCAGCGTTGGGGGCTGGGAACCCAGACAGGGGGCCGTGTGAGGGGGGGCAGGCAGGGCAGAGTCCGACTCCAGGCACCAAGCTGGTGCCCTGTCTCATCTCTCCAGGGAAGAACGGCACCACGGCGTGGGACTGCAGCTTCCCAGGTAAGGACAGTCCCCGACCACAGAGTGCACTCCTCACCCTGCAGCCTGGGACCCCTGTAGGGTGGGCTCAGAACAGCAGAAGGGCCCTGGGGCCCAAGAAGGCCCTGCAGGGAGGGCGCACCCCCACCTGCCACTAGCCCAGCCTCAGGGCCAAACCGACTGGTGGGGTCCCAGGGGCCTTGCCAGCCTCCCGCCCCATCATGGCCAGCACAGTGACCTGGTCCCAATTCTGGAGAGGGTCGCAAAGAGTCAGAGGGTGGCCAGAGGCCCCCAAGGAAGCCTGAAGCAGGCAGGGGTATGGCAACGGGGTGGGCTTTGGGGGTGTAGATGCTGGGAGCGCCCCAGGGGCCGATTACGGAGGGGAGGGGAAAAGAGAAAGGCACCTGTATCTTCTGCCCAGGAGAGAAGGTGCTGAGGACTCTCCCCTGCCAGCCTCCTGGGCGTGCACCCCCTCACGCCCAGTCCCTCCTGTCCCCTCCCCATTTTGTTTTCCTGATCTCTCTCCTGGCTGGTCTAGGAGGGCAGGGGCTCTGCCTCCTCCGTGGGACTCCCCAGCTCCTACTGGCGGTAAGTATGGGTTTATAGTATTTTGGGGATTAATTTGCGAAATAATCTTTCCATACCTAGCTACTCCGTGATCGTTTTCCAAGAGACTTAATCCCTTCATCAAATCCCCACCCCAACAAATAATACTATCAATCATCATTCTGCCTCCGCGAGCGTGGCAGTGAGGCAAAGGGACCGACGCCCGGCCAGCGACTGGCCCGCCGCCCACAGCCCAAGAGCCCCGGCTGCGGGACGCGCCAGGCTCCGCCGGGGCACGCCCCATCGCCGCTCCGCCCCGCCCACCGGCTCTTGCGTAGGCCCCGCCCCCTGGGCCGGACTCTTCGCCAGTCCGCCGGCCACGCCACGCCCATGCTCGCCCCTCCGCCCGCGCCTGCGCAGATCGGCCCTTCAGGCCCCGCCCATCCCCGACAAGCCCCCTCCACCCGCGCCTGCGTGGACCGCACTGCCAGGCCCTGCCAGCCATGGTGAACCTGGGCCTGTCCCGGGTGGACGACGCCGTAGCCGCCAAGCACCCGGTGAGAAGGCCGGCCTAGCACGCGGGCTCCGGACCTGAGAAGCAGACCTTAGCGGGTCGGGGACTCGATGGGCAGGTCCCGTCCGGGAAAAAGGGCAGAGTCCGGACCCTCTTGCTGTGGGGACGGGGCACCCCGCGTGGGCAGGGGGGAGTGCCGAGAGGAGGGACGGGAGGGACGGTGGAGGGAGACGGAGGGGACTGAGCCTTCAACACCTGCCCTTCCCAGGGATTGGGCGAGTATGCCGCCTGCCAGTCGAAAGCCTTCATGAAAGGCATCTTCACCTTTGTCACAGGTAGGCTGGGTCCAGGTGTCCTCAGGTGCGAAGACCTCAACCTCTGTCTCACCCTGACTCCCCAGCAGGTGGCGCCATGTCGGCTGCCTGCCGGTGCGGGGAGCCGCGCAGGTGCCCCGGGGAACTCAGCCCGTGGTCGGCTGGCTGATGGGGACCGTGTCTCTTGGCAGGCACCGGTGCGACCTTGGGCCTGCAGATGTTCCTTCAGAGGAAGTTTAAATACTCCTTTCAGTGGAACGTCCTAGGGGCCGTGGGTGGGTACCCCAAGGTCAGCGCCTGGGGCCCCTGAAATGCACCTGGACTGTCAGAGTGACTCTGGGTCTTCCCCGCGGAAAGGGTGGGGTCCCCACTAGGAATGGGGGTCGGGGGGCTGTGATCCAGGCATCCCTGCCTCCTGGGATGCGGCCCCAGTTCCCGGAGGGATCTCTGCCAAGCCCACCACCGCCATCTGTCCGGGAGAGCCCTGTGCCCTGGTTCTCCTTCCCTGAGGAGCGCGGAGGCCCTGGCCCCCGGCCCATTGGCCCCTGCTCTGCTCCCCAGTCGTAGGCTCCGTGGCCAGCTACTGGGTGGCCCGAGTGGAGACACAGAAATGCAGTGACCTCTGGCTCTTCCTGGAGACCGGGAAGCTGCCCACAGATACGGGCCCAGGTGAGAGGCCCCGGGGGCCGTGGGAAGCCGAAGCGTTGCTGCCGGTGCCTAGAGCTGCAGGCAGGCAAACCTGGGGCCGGAGGTGTAGGCTGGACAGGGCCTCTCCCCTCTGGCCTGCCGCCCTCAGCGCACACTTCCTGGAAAGGGGACGTGTGCAGGGGTCTAGGGGTCTGCAGGAGGAAGACCCCGGAGGGCTAGGGTGGCCCTGGGGTGGGGGGAGCGCAGGGTGAGGAGTGTGGGTGGCCCAGGAGGCAGAACGGCCGGACTGAGAGGCCGGGCGTGAGACAGCAGGCTGATGGGCCTAAGCCGGGGCCTCCACTGCCCGCATCCTCGTTACAGGCCTCACCTCACCCGTTCTCGTTGCAACGAAATGGGTGCAGGGATGTGAGCAGCTTTCGGGGGTGGCCCTGTCTCTGTTTGCCTCTCACAGACCAGCACTCCTGGCAGAGCTCCAGCCACAGTGCACGAGACCTGGGCCCGGAGAGTTCCAGAACATAGCCCTCGGCACCTCCACTCCCCGGGCCGGCCCTCCCCCTCCGTAGTTCCTCACCGCACCCGAAGGTGCCGCAGCCGTGCCCCTGCACACACACACACGGCCAGGTCTGCCACGCCTGTGCAGTCTGATCCCGGGTCCTGCCCGGGAGGTCGCGCCAGAGAGGGCCGTTCCTGCGCTGGCCTCCTGTAGGGCAGCGAGAAGCACGGTGGGCACGAAGCCAGACAGCATCATGGCCAGCGCCGTGCCCAGCTCTGGGTGCGTGGGGCCGGACTGCTACCCTCCCTGGTGCACGGACACCCCCTTTCCAGTCCCGCATCCCCCGCGGTCGGTGGTGACAGATGCTGCCGGGCTTGTGGAACTAATAAACGCCTTGCTGTTTTCGCCACCTGAGTTCAGCAGCGATTGGAAAGCAAGTCAGAGCAGGAGGAGGCTGAGAGACCATGTCACCTTAGTGCCCCACGGCTGAGGCTGGAGGCTGTGCCAGGCAGTTCCTAACACTGAACCCCAGGAGTAGACTCTCCTGCCAGCCCTGGGCGTCTGTTTCTGCACACCTGGGCCCAGACGAGCAGAGCACAAGGTGTGCAGCCCACTGCACCTGGCTCCCTAGAGACGAAGGACAGGAAGTGGCCATGGCCATCCACCTGTCATCCCAAACACCTGTCAGATGAAGTCACTTCTCTCCAGGGGCGGAGGGAGGTCATAGCTAGCTTCCTGGAGCTCTGTCCTCATGGAAGGAAAGCTCATGAGTGGGCGAGGCTACCCACTCACCCACCCCACACTGCCCAAGCCAGTGCAGCCCTTGTGCCGTTTGGCCAGCCGGTCATTCAGAAGAATATCTGCTGAGCACCTGCTAGGCACCAGGACCCGGTTGGCGGGAAGGCAGTGACAGGAAGCCCAAGATAACCGTGGTGTAAGTGACCTGGGGTCTCCTTCATGTGAAGGTGCAAGTGGGCAGCCTGGGGCCCAGGCTTCTTGCAGTCCACGCTCTCTTGCAATGGCCTCTATTCCAAATCCACCTCATGGTCCCAGGCAGCTGCACCAGCTCCAGCCATTGTGTCTTTATCCCAGCCAACAGAAAGAAGGAAGAGGAGAGTTCACTTACCATTCTGCTTACATTTCATGGGCACACTGTGCAGAGGCGCATAGGAAGTCTGCCTTGTCCTAGGCAGCCCTGTGTCCCCACTAAAATTCAGGGGTTCTACATCTGAGCAAGAAGGGAGAACCGATATTGGGGAACAGCAAGCAGCTGCTGCCTCAGGTCCTGGGTCAGCAGGGGGAGGGGATGCAGACATGTATATGGCAGGTCCTTCCGTCACCCTAAGAGTAAGACCAGGCTCAGAGGGAGGGCAGAGAAGGTGGACTGGACCCACTTTTTAAAAACAGTGACCAGCCCTGGCCAGTGTGGCTCGGTGGATTGAGCGTGGGCCTACTGACCAAAGGGTTGCTGGTTCAATTCCCAGTCAGGGCACATGCCTGGGTTGCAGGCCAGGTCCCCAGTGAGGGGCGTGCAAGAGGCAACCTCACATTAATGTTTCTCTCCCTCTCTTTCTCCCTTCCCCTCTCTCTAAAAATAAATAAACAAATAAAAATATTTAAAAATACATAAATGATAAAACCAGCATGACCAGCAAGGCACAGCACCTGTGTAAGAGGCCCTATGGGAAGGTGGGGCTCTGTAACCACAGGTGAAGGCTGGACGGTGTCCCCCCCAATTCACACATTACAGTCCCAACCCCCCTGGGCCTCAGGACACGGCTGCACTTGTGGACGCGGCCTCTGAAGAGGTGACCGTTAAAATGAGAGTGGGCTCTGACCCCTCCTGACCTTATAAGAGGGGGAGACGATGCAGATGGCCCAGAGAAAAGGCCGTGTGAGGCTGGGGACAGGACGGCGTCTACTCGCCCAGAGGAGGGTCAGGAGGAGCCAGCCCCGCCCACCCCTGGGTTTTGGACTTCCAGTGTCTGGGATTCGAGCCAATAAATGTCCAGTGTTTAAGCCGCCCTCCGAGGTGCTTTGTTACAGTGGCCACAGTGAAGTCACACAGGGTAGCCAGGAAAAGTGCCCCTTCCCATGTGCGCCCCTGCCCCCCAACCCCAGGCTGTCCAGTGTGTGGTGCCCATGCTCTACGGGAAGCTCGCGGTGGGTGTGCAGAGGTGGAGACGGCCCTGCTGGAGTGACACCCAAAGCCAGACCCAGAGATCCCCGGGGAGTAGAGGCCGAGGTCACCAGGCATGGAGTTGGAACCTGGGCTGGGCTGGAGGAGACCCTGCAAGGCAGCTTGGGTCGGGAGTTCAGGAGGCTGCGGAGAAGGGATGTGTGGCCCCGCTCCCCGACCACCGCCAGTTCCCTGCCCGCGGGAGGGGGTGCCTGGCCCCAGCTGGGCTGCTGAGCAGAGAGGAGCCACAGGACCCAGGTGCGCAGGGGGCCCCCTCAGGCTGGCTGGGGACAGAGGAGGTGGCGGGGTGGGCTAGGAATCCCAGGGTTCCCTGGGCTTTGAGAACCTTGGCCCCCATCACAATGGGCTGAGATTCTGGGGCAGTCTGAGCTGCGGTTCTGCTGAGCAGACGCAGCACCGGGAGGCAGGGCCCCACCGGCCACCATGAAGATGCTGAGCGAGGGGGACATGGACGAGCAGATCCAGGAGCTGAAGACCATTACTCGGCTCCAGGGTGAGCCGCCCCTGCGGCTTCTGGTGGCCGACCCCCAACGTGGTCAGGGGCTGTGGGGTGCAGGACTTTCCTAACAGGCCCAGTCCAGGGCCAACAGGCTAGTGGACCCCCCCAACCAGAGCTGGCAGAAGGCACCCAAGGGGCCTGCCAGCAGGGGGCAGGGGTGGGGGGAGGAGAACCTGAGGGGTCTTCACGGAGGCTGGAATGCATGGTGGACCCCAAAGCCAGAGGGAGCAGGAGGAGACCCAGCTGCCCCTGTGGGCAGGCCGGTCGGGGAGGGAACACGCGAGGTCCCCACCACTCAGCACAGCCACCCAGACGAGCGCTGCTGAGCAGTGGGGCCCGGAGCCCCGACGGCAGGCAGCGTGGGCGTTAGGAGCAGGGCAGTGGGGGCTCCCCAGCCCCCACACCCTGGCCACCCGGACCCTCGCACGCCCACAGAACAATGCCGGACGCTGCAGACCCAGGCCGTGAGAGAGAAGACGGCCAAAAACCAGGCGACACAGGCGCTCTTGCGCAGCAACATCCGTCAGGGGGCCCAAGACTGGGCTTTGGCGAAGAAGGTGAACAGCCCAGTCCCCTCCCTCCCTGCTGCCTGGGGGTGTGGGTGGGGCAGGCACGTGCTGAAACAGACACACAGCTGGACAGCAGGGGGCACCTCTGCTCCTCTCCCCACTCACTTCTGCAGCTGGCGCATCTGGGGAGGGACTCACAGGGACCTGCTCTGGGCCCCAGTCACTCCAGCGAGCCCGGTGGGCAGCGTCCCTGACGAGATCCCCTCTCCTGGGCTACCCACTGCTGCAGGGGCCCCTCCGGCTCTCTGGCCTTGTAGGAGAGAGCCGGGCGCTCCTCTGCGGACCGCCATCGCATCTGAGCTGGGATGGCTTGGGTGGGCGCCTGTAGCGCTCTGCCTCCCGGGGTCTTGCTGGTGCGCTGCCACGGGCAGAAGCAGCCCTGGGAGAATGCCTGGCGGGGCGGGCTGTAGGAAACGCAGAGATGCCCGCCAGCTCAGCTGCCGCCGCCCCACAGGACGACCAGCGCTCCATCTCCAAGGCCTGCGGGAGGGACGTGCCCGCGAGGCTGGCGCACTGCCGCTGCACCATGGAGGTACGGCGGCAGGAGGGACCCCACCCCCCACTAAACGCTTCGGAGCCGGTGGGGGGCAGAACGAGTTTCCCACCCCAGGGGCCCGCCCTGCCCACCCGCTGCAGGCAGGCACACGAGCCCCTGCGCACCACACCCTCCCCGACCCAGGTGGCGCGGGAGAAGCTGCGCAAGTACGTCTTCGACCGAGTGAACGTACACAACGCGCTGATCCATCTGGCGCGGCGGCGCGGGCAGCAGCTGGAGAGCATGCAGCTGGAGCTGGCCAGCCTGCGGAACCAGCCGACCGCCACCAAGGCAGAGGGGCGCCTGCTGCAGGTGGCGGGGCAGCGGGGCGGGGCCTCACGAAGGGCGGGGCGCGGCGCCAGGGTCGGAGGTGGGACTCCTCCGGGAGGGCACCGCAGGGGTGGAGCCTCGTGGTCTGGGGGGGGGGTAGGGCGGGGCTACTTGGGGAGGCGGAGCCAAAGGAATAAGACCCTACCCCCCAGGGCTGTCCTTCCCGGCTCTGGGGGGCCAGGCTCTCATTGTGCCCTTGGGCAGCCCGTAGGTCATCCGCCAGCTGGAGAACAACATCGAAAAGACCATGATCAAGATCACCACGAGCCAGAACATCCACCTGCTGTACGTGGACCTGCTGGACTATCTGAAGAAAGTGAGCCCCCTCACCCAAGCCCAGGGGGCCCAGCGGGGTGGGAGGGGCCGGGGATCTGCAGCCGGCCCCAGCTAGTGCAAAGGGCTGGGGTCTCCGTGGGGGTAGAACCCCCACCCCGGCGCAGGGCCGCCCCCAGGCCTGCAGCCGTCCTGGCCAAGCACCCTGAGGACTGAACCCTGCTTTGGGCGCCCTCTGAACAGTGGTACCAGCACCTAAGGAACATTCCTTCAAGACCTTGCCATTGCTACTCAAAGAAGGCCTCTCAGGGGATGTATCAGAAGGGTTTGCATTTGCTTGCATGTACTGGGTGGTGAGTGTGATTTTGATTCACTGCCTGGTCTCTGAGAGCAAGCGATAAGCCCTTCGCCCCCCCACCCCGGAAGTCCGCCAGTTTACAGGGCACGTTGTCTCAAAACAATCCCGCGGCCTCAGCCCGCTGTCCACCCCATCTCAGCCCGCCGCCCTGCTCCCCGTGGAGGCGGCCAGGAGGAAGCCCCCAGGGGCCGTAAGCCCGCAGTGAGTGAGGCAAGATCCCTTCACGGGGTGCCCCTCCTGGCCCCCACAGCGCAGAGCACAGGTGCCTTGCCACAGGCCAGGTGGATGGTAGACAGCAGGTGGGGAGGACAGGGGGGTTGGGTTCCAGGTGCCATAGGGGAAGCTTGACAGGAGGGGAAGGGAGAGTGAGGGAACCCCCCAATCTTCCTCATCCCAAGGCTGGGAAAGGGGGAGCCCTGGCGGTTGACAGGTGGCCATGTGGCTTGGGGGGAGGGTACGATGGGACCGGTGGGCACAGCCCCCCATGCTGACCGCAGCCCCCAGAGCCAGGCAGCAGAGCTCCGTGCTCCAGCTTGTCCCGGGGGCCCCTGACCCTTGGAGGCACCTGGAGACCCTGTGCACCTTTCCTACCCCGGCCCATTGCCCAGCTCCTCCTCCACCAGGGCCCATTGTGCCCCCTAGTGGCATCGCCTCATCTTTTCAGAACATACGCATTTTTAAAAAGTAGCACCTGTGGTCACTTGCATTTTTTTTTAAGATTTTATTTTTTAGAGAGAGGGGAAGGGAGGGAGAGAGAGGGAGAGAAACATCGATGGATGATTGCCTCTCACACGCCCCCTACTGGGGACCTGGCCAGGTCCTGACCTCACACACCCAGGCATGTGCCCTGACGAGGAATCGAACTGGTGACCCTTTGGTTTGCAGGCTGGCACTCAGTCCACTGAGCTACACCAGCCAGGCTCACCTGAATTTTTAAAAAACAGTGAAGATGCTACATTGTAGTTATTCATGACAAAATGTGAGGAGCCGAGATACCTTGAACATTTACGACCCTGGCCCGGTGCTAAGCACCTCATGGTACCTTCTCTGTCAACAGCACCTTCTAGAAAAAGCCAGAATCACCTTCGTACAGATAGGAACACTCAGAGAGGCTAAGTGTCTCTCTCAAGGTCCCACACCAGCTGGCCAGGGTGGCCTTGACCTTGAGCCCTGAGCCTCTGACCCTAAACCCATTTCCAGCCCCTCTGGTTCACTTCACAAAGCAGCCACTTTCAAGCAGTGGGTCTCCCTGGGTGTCGGCATCACAGGGTAGGACATCCCATCTCAACCTGGCTGAACTGTCCCTGGGTTGTCTGGCCCAGGACAGAAGGAGAGCCCCCCAGGGAGATACTGTGTACCCCTCTCAAAGCACTTCCTTTCACCTGCTGTGTACCCAGCAGGGGGCTGGGGCCACAGGCCACTGTCCTCAGCATGCTCACAGACAAGGGGTGGGGGCAGGCTGAGTCCACGCTGCAGGGTCCACAAGGGCACTGGGCGGGGCCAGGGGAGGTGCTGTGGAACGGGGGCAGCGTGCAGTGGCCCCAAGCCCTGGACCACCAGGCTCTGGGCCCACCCGTGCTGCCCCTTCCGTCCATGTTCAGGAGCTGGCGGGGTACCCCACACAGCTGGACAAGCTGCAGAGTCTCGTGGCCGAGTACTGCTCAGAGCTGTCGGACATGACCATCATGTCCCAGGACGCCATGATGATCACGGACGAGGTCAAGGTGAGCTCGGGTCCCCAGGCTGGGGCCCTGCAGGGCTGGGTCCAACAGGCCATCCCCATGCCCACACCGCCTGTGATGGCTGGAGCCGAGCAGCCCCCCACCAGCCTGCTCTGCCCACTGTGGGCTGGACAGAGGGAACCCCACCAGGCAGGAAGTGACGGGCAGACAGAGGAGGGAGAGGACCGGCCTGGGCTGGCTGAGCCACCCTCTCTCCCGGTCTGGGCCTTGACCCCCCAAGGCCGTCCTCATGCAGGGCCAGTGTGAGGAGGCAGCCACTCACCCAGCCGTCCCTGCCACACGGCCTCTAGCCCTTGCGGCAGAGACCCAGGCACCATGGGTGCTGACCTCCCAGGGTAGCGGTGGCAAGCGGGCTCTGGAGTCAGGGCCGTCTGGGCCTGGGGCGTGACGGGCCCACAGGAGGCGCCAAGATGCAGAGGAGCTAGGCTGAGAGCAGTTTCGCTGGCTGTGGGCAGCTGGGGCTCAGGTGTCCGCCCCCACCTCACCTGGAGCCCAGGGAGGAAACGGGAGATGCGATCAGATCTGAGTTTGAAAGCTGGTGGGTTCTGGCTGCAGAGGCTGGGGCCAGACCAGCGGAGGGGGCGGCGGGGTGGGGTGGGCCCAGCGGGAGCTGAGAACCCTTCGAGAGGTCACTGGGGAAGGTGGCACTGAGTCGGATGCGAACAGGGAGGGGCGGAGCAGCCTCCAGACGGCGTCATCGGGTGGGGATGGACCATGGCATTGGCCACGGGAGCAGGACGGTGAGAGCCCAGGTTTGGGGGAGATGACGAGTTGTTTTTAGACACACGGAATCCACTTCAGTGAGCCCGAGTGGGGCTGGCCAGGAGGCAGCGGGGAGCCCGGCGCCGTGGCTGCACCTGGGTGACCGGGGAGGAGGCGGGAAGGCACCGCCACTCAGAGGCCAGGCGGAGGGGACAGCGGACAGCGGCAGGCACTGCGCGGCACGAAGAAGTCCTGGCCGGCGGCCTGGAAGGCGGTTCCCGAATCCAGGAAGACGGGGGCTGAAAGTGACCGCCGGATTTAGCACAGGGGAGGCCTTATTGAGACAGACCCCCACCCGCTCCCTGTGTCCTCAGACGAACATGAGACAAGGGGAGGCGACCTTCATCGAGGAACGCCGGGCACGGGAGAACAGGCTGAACCAGCAGAAGAAGCTGATCGACAAGATCCACACCAAGGAGACCAGTGAGAAATACCGCTGGGTGAGCACCCATGACCCCGTGCAGCTACAGGGCGGGCGGGGGGCGGGGGGCGCTGCCCAGCATGGGATGCTGCTAACCTGCCCCCGCAACCAGGGCCGGAGGGACTTGGACTTCCCCTCCAATCTCATGGGAATGGAGACCCTGAAAGGTAAGCACTCAGCTCCCTGCCCGTCCGTCCCCCAGCTCAGGTCCCAAGAAGCCAGCTGTGGCTCGAACTGCCCCGTCAGGCCTCCGTGAGGCCAGGTGCGATCCGGGAGAGGGAGGTGAGCCCCTGCAGGGGCTGAGCACCGGGCCACCAGCTTCAAGGCTCCAGCTCTGGGCTCGTGGCCACGTGTGGCTGAACCCTTGCTTGCTCCCCTGGGCTCTGCGCTGCCTCTGAGACGTCCCAGGAAGTCCCACTGAGCCGGGCTGCTTCCCGTCCTCCTCTGGACGGGCTGCCCTGGATGGCCCTGCCCCGCGCCCCCCCTCCCCCCGCCCTTGAAGGGCTGCTTAGGAAGGAAGCAGGTTAACGTACAAGCGCCTGTGATTCGGACTCCGCTCTCGGGTGGCCTTCCCTGAGGGTGGGCAGGTGTGTGGGGGCACCCGCCCCTGCACATGGGCCATCCCCCCTCTACTCTGCTCAGTGAAGAAAAGAGAGGCCTCCGTGGCCAATGTCGAATACGAGACGAACACGACCGCGTTGGTGGAGAAAATCAAGTCGGCTGTGCGGTGCTCCCGCCTCTGGGTACTGCTTTCTGGCCCTCCGGGGGCACTGGGGGAAAGGGCGGCACCCCCACCCCCACCCTCACCCCCCTGCTGAGCTGCATCAGGCTCCACCAGCGCCTTCCGAATCAATGCGTGCACAGTGCTGTGGCCCCCAGGGCTCGGGGTCGAGGGCTGTCCCGAGGCACAGCCGGCACAGCCCAGCATGGTCCCCGGGGATGTGCAGAGCCAGGGAACCTGAGAATCCAAAGGCCTGGGGTGTGGCCTCCAGCCCCAGCCCCTCCCCAAACTGTCAGCATGATAATGAGCAGCTGCCTCTCCACCCTCGCCCCCTTTTATTTTAATCGATCTGGGCTCGTTGTTAGTAACCCTCATGCTCCGATCCACATCCCTGGCATAGGCTTGTCCACCCCTTAGACAAGCCCCTGGAAGCCACACGGTCTCTTAGCGGTCGCCTCGGGTCTCCATTCAGTGACACCCACGAAGCGCTTCCCACGACGGCCCCCCCCCCCAAGTCCTAGTGCTGGGCTGCACTGGACATCACCACTGGCCACCGGGAAGGACCCAGAAGGAGGCAGTTCTGTGGGTCCTGCCCAGCTGGCCCACACCAGCTTCTCTCCGCTGGTGCCACCAGGACATCACAGGCCAGTTCCTGGCTCAGAGGACCACGGAGGACAACCTGGAGCTGCAGATGGAGGACTGCGAGGCGAGGCGGACACAGCTGGGAGCCCTGATGAGGAGGCTGGAGACGGAGGAGGCGCTGCTCAAGTTCCACCAGATGCCCAGCCCCAACAGGTACCCAGGGCACCCTGCCTCACCGCCCCCCCGCCCCCCGGGGCTGCACACCAGGCTCTGAGCCCCGCACAGGCACCGCCAAGCACCTGCTTCTGCTCCGCAGAGGAGCCGGGGACCCAGGTGCCCCCATCGCAGCCCTCGGGCCCGAGCCACACTTCTTCCTGTTGTCGTCCTCAACAGCTTTGAGTCCGTCCAGAAGAAAATGAAGGACACGCTGAGAGAGGAGGAAGAGCGGCTGCAGCTGGCCTACACTAACGTGACCAGGAGCCAGCAGCTGCTGCTGACCATCCAGATGGGCATCGACAACCTGTACATCCGGCTCATTGGCATCATCCTGCCCCCAGCCCAGGTACAGGGATGGGGGGGCGGCGAGTGGGGAGGAGCCGTGTGCACAGGGAGCCTGGGAGGGGCCCCAGAGGAGCAGAGCGCCTCCTCTTGGTCCACAGAAACAAGTGGCACCCTCGAACAACCTCGACGTGCACGGCAAGCTGGCGTACTGTGAGAATAAGCTGCTGTACCTGGCCAACAGAGTGCGGACACTGTCCATGACCGAGGAGGTAGCCCTTGTGGCCTTGGAGGGGGGGGTGTGGGCTGCAAGGACCATGTGCCCTGGGAGCTGACAGTCCCCTGCACCCTGCAGATCAGCACGAAAGTGAGGGACACCCTGGAGTCCTCCACTCTGAAGGTGAAGCAGAACACCAGGATCAGCTTTGAGGACCTGGAGGATGATATGATAGGTACAAGCGCGGTGGGGGCGGGGGGCCAGGCTGCCCAGCACAGAGGCAGGATGGGGGTGGATGGCCCCGCTGGGCTGTGCAGGGGCAGAGGCTGGACAGCAGGCTGCTGGCTCCATGCGACCAGTACAGCCAGGAGGCACAGGGAAGGAGAGGGTGTGTCAGTGACTTAGTGAGGATATGGAGACGCTAGTGCCATGGAGATTTGTCACACGTCCTGACGCAGGGAGCACCGGTGCCCATCAGGAGGCGGGGAGGAGCCCTTCCCGGGGTGTCTGTGGGAGCGGCAGGCTCGACAGTTTAAGATCAGCACCTCCAGTGGGCTGGGGCCACGGGGCGTTGTGCCCAGTTGTCTGGTCCCTGGACTGGGGTCAGTTGGGCTGGGAATGGTGGCTTGCCGTGAGATTTTGTTAAGGGGCAGGGGGCTGCGCATTCGTCAGTTTGCGAGAAAAACACCCCC